>VMDO01008845.1:0-63857 GCA_007922755.1 Pedetes capensis
TCATTGTGACATTTCCATATATGCGTTTTGATAAACATTATTCATATAGGTTACCCCTTACCCTCCCCTATGCTTCTCCCCCCTCTTTATGCTTCTTAACTACTGATTCAGTGACCTGAGAATTGGGTCAAAATGAAATATTAAAAAAAATATCTCTGCCTTTAGTTTGCTTAAGAGATAAAATATCTGTAAAAATCAAGTATTCTGTTTTTCTTTAAAGGAGATATAATCTTAAATCACAAAAGAAGGAGACCTGATGGATATGCTTTTCTTCAAGTTATGACAATGGTTATAATTTTCATGTTAGTTGCAATTTCAATTAATATTTGTAGATTGACAATGTCTGGTAACTTTCCTTTTCCAGAAATTTCTTCTGTTGTTTCTTCTGTCTCTTTTTGTTCATTTTCTTTCTTGCCTTTATTTCTCTTTGTGAGGGAGAACCCTGAACTAGTATTTCCCAGATTATAAATTTTCCAAGACAAATGTAGTATTTAAAATCACTCATTTAAAATAAATTTAAATATATGATTCTGAGGGCAGCTTAATAATATTCATCATGTGATTCTCAGCTTTTGGATGGTGTTTTGTCTTTGTCTTTAGATATGGAGAACTTTAGTCCTGAGAAAGATGGGTCCTGAGCAGTTAAGTCTTTCCTAGCTCCTGTTTATTCCCTTTATATTCAAATCTATTACAATAGGGAAGTTTTCTTCTTTCTTGATATCTAAGTTTATGATTACAGCTACTATCCACTTAATATTTTAGATGGAATAAGATACTCAAGAAACTGGGCTTCTCTGAATACATTTATGGCATACAATGCAATTTCATGGTGAGACAAAACAAATTCCCCTACTCTCACATAGTAAACAGTTTCAAGGATGAGGAGTGTATAAAACATGTCTTTTTGAGAGTTATTTGCTGCCTTGTCTTTAGCTAATTTTGCTTGCATGGAGAGAGCAGTCTTATGTTGTTTGTATATGGAGGGTTACACAAGAGATTTAACAAAATTCTCATGAGAAAGTAATGACTTCTTTCAAATAGAGAAAGTACTAAAAAACATGCTCTGGTTTCTTCACTCTGGGTGAAGTATAAGATTCACAATTTACAAGCATGAATAGGTTTTTGCCTTTGTATGCATTTAGTTTTAGCCTATACAATTTGTATGTTTTTGGTGAGTGGCATGTGTTTCCATATTTTTGTCTTATGGGAAGAAATGACACTTGGAAATGTGAAAGAGAGCACAGTGTGGGCTCACATTATGACCCTGCTCCACTGACCAGATAAGTGAGCTGTTACCTGTAGTCCATTCTCATTTGGTCTAGCCTCAGAGGAAAAGAGATTTCTCTTTCAAGCACACAGAGAAAAAATATCTAGATTTTTGCTCCTTTTTTTAACCCAGAAGCAAAAACAAAAACTCACACTTCAAAATGGGCAAAAATATGAATGAATCCCACCTGTATGGTTGCAAGATACAAGAAGCTGTTTCCATGTGAGGCTAGGCTCATTCCTAGGGATTGTGAAGGAGATGTCATAAATAGATAATTTCCCCAAATAGTATAAATTCAGTTCACCCCTAGGCCTAAAATTTGAGTTTTGAGTGCTTAGCAACTACTTGATTGATTTGGATGAAATTCTTTGTTTCAAGTATTTTACAGTTTTTCCCAGGAAGTTTGCTTTTATGTAGACAAAAATAGAAGGTTTTTGGGTGAAAAATACATCGGGGGAAACAGGCATTAGGATGCTATAAAGATAACCTTCTTTCCTTTTGCTCAGAGGCAGTGTATGAATCCCTAACATGTTTTAGGAGAATCAGCCTCCCTCCTCCATACCAGAAGAAAGCTTTCTGTTAAATTCTCTGGTTCCCCTAAGCTTACACGCATATTTTCCTAGGAAATTGGCTGTATAGTGGCAGAGCCAGGTCCCTAGACACTTTCTTTCAGGCTTCAGGAAAGGCTGTAGGTAACAGAAGAGCTGCAAGACAGATCTGGGCTGAACTGGTGGCGGCTAGGAGGCAGCCTGTGACTGGCACCGTGCCTAGGCATGCCTGCCCCTAAAACTTAATATGATTGTGAAAACATACAGCAAAGATAATGAATGAGACCATTAAGAGTAATAAATAGAGCAATAAATTTTGTTGGACACCTAGGGACTTAGCCACAAAGCGAGAGCTCAGAGCAACCTTCTGAGCAATCACTTGCAATATTTTGCCTGTGGGAATTCTAAAAAGCTTTATGCTTTTTCAGGATTCCAGAACAACTACTTACAACTAAGCAGGAGAGGTTTTGTTATTCTCATTTGATGGTTAAGATGAAACAATATCTATACTTTAGTAGTGAGGTCAGGGGAAATAATGCCTGAATTTAGAGTATTTCAAGAAGGTAACATGTCAGCAAGATCTCACAATATATAAGAATCTCCTTTTATACTACCAGCTGGGGAATGGGCTAGACACATAGGCTATGGCAATGAGGCTCCCCAGAGACAGACAGGAGAGAATCTACTTCTGAATTTTAGTTCTTCATAATCTGACTGAGCATTACTTCTAAGTCCGCAAGGCTGGTTATTCAGTAACTGAAGTGACATTTCATGGCCCACTCCCTACAGACAATAACTTTTTCTGGTTTTCCACCCTCAGTGAGAAATGAAAAGCTCCAAATTTGACTTTTATGTGCTAACAGATGCTTAGTAAATTGCTTCTACATCTGTTTTAAACTCAATGGGGGTCAGCTTTACTAATTAATTGAAGATGTCCAATTATGGACTGTTATTGATAGCAATGGTTGAGCCCATTTCTTTATCATCTCTTCCTAAGGAAATGAATAAAGACAACCAAGAGTACCATGTGGTACAGAAGAGACAGAAGGGCTTGTGTGGAAAGGTCTCTATTTGAATCCCATCTGTACATATTCACAGTAGTGAAGACACTTGTTTTCACTTAGCCTCAGTTTCCCAGTTTAAGAACAGGATAATATCTACTTCTCACTGGGGTCTTATAACAATTATATTATGTAAGATAAATTTTATTTAAAAATTAGTATTAAAAGAGAAACTGATCAATGTAAACCCATTTGGTCACATTATTCTTCAGGTAAGATAGGGCTTTATCTCTAGTAACAGATGCTATGGTTTTAAAAGATGGATCATAATGCCTTTCTGGATCTATTCATATTGCAAAAATGATTAGCACTGTGGATCCATTAGAAGCCAAATTAAGCTGCTTTCCCATGCTATGCCACTGTCAGGCAGGATGCATGCTCTGGGCAGATTTCACGCATTTTTGTCATTGACTTGGCAGAACTGTCAGATGCCAGTTTTGAAAGATGAGGCTATCTACAGATGTTCACACAACACATTTAAGCAGGGAAACAAAAGTGAAAATATCCCCTGGCCAGTCCCTGTGTGCTAGATAGCTTCTGTTTGTGCTTCCAGATGCCCTCTTCATCCCACACCCACCATCCTGGGCCCAGAGAAAAGGATCTGCATGTCTTCATCAGGCCCTCCTTGCCCTTCAGGTTCTCCTTGAGCTCCGTTTATGAGGAGTCTTAGCAGAGAATGTGAGGTGAGAGTGAGGGAATAAGGGGTAATTATTGTCCCTCCTTTTGGTATGGTGGCTGCAGGCTGGCTGTGTCTGGAGACACAACTTCTGATTTTCTGAAAGTCAGCCCTCACAATACCACTTATTTGTCTCTAGGTTCTTTTGTCTTTCCCTCCACTTATCTGCTCAGGCCTACATGTGGTAACTGTCCCCAGTATGTTGTGCACACATTTGTATTAGGATGAAACATACAGATTTGTAAATTTATCACAACAAAGACTAAGCAAATATTGGCAATTTCATATGCAATGTAATAAATGGTTATAGCATTACATTGGTTTTGAACTGACCAATTAAAATGAAGGCTATTAATGAAGGAGAAAAAGATTTGTTGTTAAAATTAAGGAAGGGAGGTTTGGAAAGAGTTGACAGAAGAATTTGTGGACTTTTCAAGATGTAAATATTTATTGGACACAAAATGATTATTAAATATTAGAAACTATGATTAGACATTATTTAAACACTGAGCTGAGAAATATAAATTTCTTTAAAATGAATGGTTACTTTGTATCACAGCAGCAAAGTGATGATATTTTCAAAATCAGTCTGATAATTTTGGAAACCTAATTAACCAGTTTAGTATTGCTAAACCTTCATCAATTTATAATTAGAAGCACATTGTACTCAGAGTAAAGAGATACGGATTTAAGTCCTTGCTCTCCCCTCCAACCAGTTATACTATTGTTTTTGGCATTTTGCCTTTTCATCCTCAGGTTTCCAACCTATAAAATGAAAAGTCAGAATAATATAACCTCCTAAATCCCTTTCAGTTCTGCTTTTTTGGTGGTTTGTAATATCAGGGATGGATGTCAATGAACCACCAAAGCTTCAGGATACCTCCTTCTCCCCTGCCCTCCCCTTCCTGGCTGCTGGCTCATTTGCTTCATCCTGCCTTTGGCCAACAGTTTCCAAACTTGGCAGCACACAAAAACTATCCAGGGTGTATTTTTTGGCTCCACCCCACAGACACTGAACTTCAGCACTGTGTGGACAGCAGCTATCTAATGTTTATGAAATTACCTTGGTAGATTCTAAGTGTGGCCACATTTGGAAACCATTGTGAAAGACACTATCTAGGAGATAAAGAGAGAATACAAAGACAATGAATTATTGCAAAGAACTCTCAGAGCAATTCTGGTGGAAGGAATCCAGAGTGGTTCTCAGTCATGCAGCTAAATGACTTCTGCTCCCCTGTTCACTGTAATACTTACAAAGAAGGGAAGAACTCACCAGATTTACTTTCTATGAAAGTGCACATGGGCATGAGTTTCATGGATACATATCTTGTTGCCCTAAATCCTTTTATATTCTAGACATAGAACACAATAATGTTTATATGATTGTAAGTGCATAGCAGCTCATAGCTCACTGCCCAAGGCCAGCCTGGCACTAGAATAGTCATGGGGTCAATATCTTGGTCCACTGGTAACCATTAGTGGAAAACCTGGTTCACTGGGAAGTACTGCCTTAGTTTGCCTTGTTGTTGATTATTGTTACGTGCCGTCAAGTCGAATCCGACTCATAGCGACCCTCATAGGGTTTTCAATGGCTGTTTCTAGATTGCCTTGGGAGTGGGTTGCCATGTCCTTCTCCCATTTTGCGGTGCTGGGAATTGAACTCGGGACCTCAGAGACTGCAGAGCTACGCTCTTCCAACTGAGCTAAATCCCAGCCCCCTAGTTTGCCTTAGTATTGTCTATATTCCCAAGAAGCCCAAGTCCCCATATCTTTCTCATTGATGTTAATAAATTCCTGGAAGACCATAATGATTTAATTATTTCCAGCCATTTACTTTAAAATGTGAAAATTACTCCCTAGGACCACATAGAACCAATGCGACTCACTTAATGCAAAACACAACAGAAGAAGTAAATATGGTCACATATGTAAGCAGTTGCTTAAGTCAAATGTTAATACCATGTTCACTATATACAAGTACTATATTAAAATAAAATTAAAAACAAAACCGTGCAGTGCTTACTGGATCCTTGAGCACCAGGTCTCCATTGGGCACAATCTCAACCAGGTGGATGAGGATAAGTATAGAATTCAGAACGTAAGTCAGAAACATGTTCTTGTGCAGAGTAATCCTTTGGCAGCTAAGACTCCTGGAAGAAAAAAGAAACATAAAGCATTAACTAGTGCTAAAATGTTAAAACTTCTGGAAAATTATTTTGATAATGCCTTTCTTATTTTCTGTAGCAAAAGATGAAAGACCAGATAGAAATAAGGGAAGTGAGTCCCAAGTTTAAGACTAATTACTGCTGGATGCCATGGCCCATGCCTGAAATCTCAGCAGCACAGGAGGCCGAGGCAGGAGGATTGCAGGTTCAAGGCCAGAGGCAGCCTGTGCAATTCTGTTCCAAATTAAAAAATAAAAAGGGAGCTGGATGTGTAGCTCAGTGGAAGAGCCTTTGCCTAGCATGCATAAGGCCCTGGATTCAACTTCTATCACACACACACACTAAAAAGACTAATTGCTATGTTTCTGCCTGATTTGTTAAATGCAGCAATGCAGCAATTTCCCAGCTATGGCAATTCATAGGTTTTGGTCCTTAGATTGGCTACCTACAATAATTAAAAGAGCAGGTGGTAAAATCACTTTTAACTATACCAAATACTATAGAATTAATTAAGAAACAGGTTCTTAGAAATTATTAGGGTTTGGAGTGTGCTTTAGTTGAAAAGTCTACTGGTCATTGTTGTAACCAGGCAGAAACTATGTGAGAAGTGAGGCAAGAGAGCATGAAGTCAGAAGTGAGGCTGCCTGTGACAGGCACGGGTTCCATGTCCTAGAGCCATCCCAACATAGGTAGGCTTTCCGTCTCCCACCCTCCTTCTTTGTCACCATTTAACATCATCTTAGAGCTCATGCTAAATGGAATCCTCACTGCAGTTCCTCCTTTTCACATTGTCCTGATGATGGAGCTCAGACACAAGCAGAGAATTCAAAATATGCTTTGGCTCTTATGAGACCCATCTAAGTGCTGCTGCTTCTTGGCATAGTCATTTCCCACCTTTTGGGTACTAAGCAATTTGTAAGGTTTTTATTCTTTTCTTCTCTACTTCATAAACTTGTACATATGTGCTAATTTGAATGTTCACATAAAAATATTAGTTTGAATGCCCCCTTTCACTTTTTATGGTGCAATGAAGAGAATCTACATCGTGGCTATAACAAAATTGGAATAATTGTAGATAAATTGATCTAGTTAAAAATGTTAGCATGATACGTTCACCATGTGAAAGCTTAACGCACACAGTTAATGTTTCCAGCGACTCATCATGGTAACTACTTTTAAAACATCTTCACGAAATAAAGTTAGAACCTAGGAACTTTGAAAAAGAAATTCTGGAGAAAGATGAAACATGAAAATGGTCTAGGATTGCTTACAATGCTTTCCTATAGTAGCAAACCCAAAGGAAATGAGTTGTCAATTATTCTTAAGTAAAAAGCAAATTTAAATAATAAAGGCCTTTGCAACAGCCTGTTTTAATAATTATGGCTACATTTTTCAACTTTTCACAAAGCACAAGTATTAGTTGTTAATAAATAAATAATATTTTATAATTTTTAATTTGTTGGGCAGGGATAGAATGTAGGACATTTTGTCTAGGAGCCATCCCAGGGTAAAGATGGGGTTTAGAGAAGAAGGTGCACCTCTCCCTTGCACCAAACACACACACACACACACACACACACACACACACACTCAATTTAGCAACAGAGAGCTCTGTTAAACCAAACTTAATTGGTTTTACAACAGTGATAAAGGCAAATTGCAAATTTCTAAGGCTTTACAAAGAGAAATCAACTGTTATGAAGCATTACACCTATTTATGATGCATCAACCCTAACATCTGGCAACTTGTGCAGTTAGTACTGTTGAACCTGACACTTTCTGTGTGGACATAATGTGGTGTTGTTGTTGTTGTTAGGTGCCATCGAATCGTGTCCGACTCATAGTGACCCTCATAGAGTTTACAATGGTTGTTTCGGGATTGCCTTGGGAGTGGATCGCCACATCCTTCTCCCATTTTTGCGGTGCTGGGAATTGAACTCAGGACCTCAGAGACTACAGAGCAGCACTCTACCAACTGAGCTAAATCCCAGCTCTGTGGACATAATAGCATTTTACAATTCTTCTCGCTAAGGAGGTAATATCTGTGGTCTCCTTATGGTATTCAGCCTGACTTAGATAACGGAAATTGACATTACTCAGAACTAAAGAGTATGAATGAAGGTGTCATACAGCATTGTTGCTTTCATGCCTGGCCTTCTTTTGATTGGGTAGAGTTCAATAATCTGGTCATGCATACCAGCTAAAGGACTTCATTTTTTTCATACTCCTGTGGAAACCAAAACACCCTGAATGAAATATACTTCCTCTACCTGTTGCTTACTCTTGCCCTTGGATTGCTGCTTTCTTTTTCTTAACATTCATCACCTCTGGGCATGTATACATTTGCTTATTACCTTTTATGTTATCTTTTTCTTCCAATAGAGTGGAAGTGCTAAAGGAATTTGGTTTTTGCACCTTCAACACTGCCTGATGCATCATAGGTCTTAATACTTGTTTTTTTAATAAAAAATATAAGAACAATTTTCTTTGAGCTGTGAACATTTTATAAATTTTCAATGTACCAAAGAGTTATATTAAATGCTAGGTCTCATACCTAGTACTTTGTATCATATAGAACATTACCAAATTCTTAAAGTATTAACTAATATTAAGCAGTATCCTGTTGTTTGACACTAGCATGTATATATAGATGCATACATCATAGTAGTGTGTTTACACATATAAAAACAGATGTATACTTCTCACTGAGAACATAGAGAAATTGATGGTTTAAAGGTAGATAAACTGCTGCTCTTCAAAGGAAGAACATGACTAACATGGATTTCTGTTTCTCGAAAGTTCAATTATAATTTTTGCTTATTAATTTTAAAACTTTTTGTTATACTTATCTGGGACATTTATACTCATAATTTTTTTTACATACTTGGAGGTTGAATCCAGGGCATTGCACATGTTTTGCAAGTGTTCTACCACTGGACTGCACTCCCAACCCATTTATTTATTTATTTTTGTCTTGAGACAGTGTCTTGCTAAGTTACACAAGCTGCCTCTGGCCTCGAAGATGCGATTCTCTTGCCTTCGCCTCCTAAGTACTTGGGATTACAGGCATGAGCCACTGTTCTGGGCCTTATCCTTATCCTGTTGACATGAGTTAAAGGCACTTTATTGTTTTATCAAAATTAATTCAATAATTCAACATATATTACTGTACACACTATTTCAGCCTTTATGATAGCTGCTATGGTTGTATCAATGGACAGACAGCTTTGACTTCAGAGAACTTATACACTACATAGTTGTTTATTTACTCTTATGGCAGAAACTTCTGAAGGAGAGGCATAATATACTAGAGGGGATTAATTGAATTCAACATAAAATTATTGCTTGAATGAACATAAAAAACAGCATTTTCCTGTCATATCTGAAATGTCTTAAGTAACACAAACCTGATGTCAACTATACTATATTTTCTTGATTAGAAAAGTAGGCATTCAGATAGACAGAACATTGCTTATTATTTGAGTGTCAAAAATCATAAGTACCATAGATTTTCCAGTAGTGGGAGGACAAGACAACATAATCTACTTCTGTCTTGGCTCAACTATGGTGTCACTCAAATATGAAAGAGAAAAATTATCTTAGTATGAATCTCGAAATGCCATATTTTAATGCAAAAGCAAAAAGTCACTTTCCTGGTTGTAGTTTATCTGGTATAAATTTTTCACATTATAAATTTCATTGCAAATTAGTATCCTATGTGTGTACGCAAGTATATTATTTGGGAGTATATAGTTGTAAGAGATGGCATTTAATATTTGCCTTGAATTTTGCAGACTGTGTATATATGTTTGATATCACAGGATGAGGAGCAGTAATATTCTCCTGTATAAGATGGTATAATTACAGTCATATTCAAAGCAAAGAAAGTAGCTAATAATGAAACAGATAAAAGTTTTTATGAATTTACCAGTTCATGGCAAAATATGAATTAGGAATCACTCCTATAATTGTGGTATAAGCTCAAGTCACCTGTTCCAAAGGAACTTTAAGTTTTCCATTACCTAATTATTATATCTTATTCACAATAGGCATGAGAACTGAGGGCAAGAAATGGAATTATGGGGAACAAATTGCATTAAAATTCCTAAGAATTTAACACATAATAGATTATGCATACCTTTCCCATTTGACTAGGGAATTTATATCTTTGAATTCAGCATAAAACCCTTCTCCTCCAGAATTCCCTTTCAGTCATGAGCCTTGCTTCTTTTCCTATTGCTACTGTTCCATGGGTGAACAGCAGCCGGCTATGGTATGACAAACAGTTATCTTTGTTGTCCTGTCATGGCAGTGGTAGGTTGTAAGAAAGGATCCATCTTTGATACTACTGAGTGAGTGGTCTCTCTGAAGGAAGTGGAAGTCACTCAGATATGTAAAATGACGGATACTACACAAGATAAAGATTCATGTCTCCATACAGTGCATGGATGTGACACAGGAAACATCAGAAACACTAAGTTGATGGTGGAGGATAAGTGTTCCTTCTGGATACCCCAGTGGAAGCTTCCTTTGTCAGTCTCCCTGATTACCTATACTTTTTGTCATGCAATGAATATACTCCCTGTCTTCTAATATATATTTCTGAAAAATAGAGTAATGAATCCTTTAAATATACAACAATGAAAAAGTCATGAGTACTAATCAGTCACAATGGATGCTAATGAACGTTCTATTATACTTTTCTTGAGAGAACACATGGGTTGTTTATATATTTAAGAATACTCCAAAGGTACACAAGTTGACAATTACAAGTGGAACTTATAGGATCAGTGAATTTACTGCAAACTTGCCAAACAACTAAACTCAAAAAGATGTCAACTTATGTGACTTTCCCAAACCAGTCTTCCCTAAAGGTACCCTCATGTTGGCTCTCTATTGACATTCACTACTGGCATCTAGTAGTCAGAGGTCTTGCTCAACTCCCTTGGTGTTTATATTTAACCCTTTTCCATATTATTACTCCTGTTTTTCCTGCAAATGTTCGAAACCAAATACTATCTTAAAGAGTCTGTCTTTTATCTTTAATCAGTGGACCAAAAATAACCTGCATACCATTCTGAATGTTATTTAAACTTTTATGCAGTTATGATCTGTAATATTGCCTTTTCTATTATTTAAATTACTGAAACTTTTTTCTCTAGATTGAAGAAATCGTAAAAGGTCAATTTTCTTCTAAAACAAGGATTTTATATATATTTCTACATTAATTTTCCAATGGCACAGGAAGCATGATTCTTATTTGTTTCAGGGTTATATAGCCCTGCCTTTTACCTTTCCTTATGTATTCAGAATAAAATCACATTAAGATTAGGAGCATGCTTAATGGCCTCATTCTGAGTAACAGCCTAAGATTTTGAGTACGGTATTTGCCATTCCATAGCTTCCTACGAATTCAGTAATTTTAAATTCCTCTGCAGACCTCCTTAGCCTGATGGTTTGAGGATTCCTGCAGAGTTATTCCTTTTAATAGACACTGTAAGGCAGAAGAGTTCTGAGGGTTTCATAGTAAGATTTCAATGGGATGATTATGAATGAGGCATCAGCTCTCAAGTGGAGCTAGATAACTTCTCATTTTGGTTTCATGAAAATTTTATGAGATTGACTATTTGGATTTTTCAAAATCATCCTGGGAATACAGAATTAAGCAAGAGATTGATGATTATTTTTTGTTCAAGTTTCACATAAATGATGCCATTTAAGTGCATAAATCATAAAACCTATTGCAAAGTGTAGTAAAGAATTTTGGGAAAATTTTACTAGTTAAAGGATAAGTTCTAGTGATAGATCAGAATTACTTTCTATTTTCATAGTCATTTTTAATATCTCTGAAATAAAAAGACAAGAAAAAATTAGAAGAGTCAGGAACATTATTGAATTTTAAGAGAACAGTGTCCTTCAAATGCTTAATCTGGGTATTTCTAAGAAACAATTGAGAAAAAAAAGTTGTACACATCTCTTTTTGGGTTTGACTATGTTGCAGCTCAGCATTTTTGTTATATATATCTCATTCATCTCTGGTAGCTTTCCTGGAGAACCGAGCTATTTCAGTTTATGTCTTATCATTATTAGATTCAGATTATAAATCAATAGGACTTGGTTTCCTTCCCAGACTTCAGTAGCTGTTTCAGTGGGTTCTTGCAATTGAGAGACAGTAGAACCAAGTCAGTACTTCCTAGATGATCAGCCCTGACACTCTCTGGAGGATGTGACCAGAATCATTTTGCTTTGGACCTAACTGGAGTTGAGAAATATGATACTTTTCCATGTCCTAAACTTTTAAATACCCATCTTCAGTGGGCTTATATTGAAATGATACTGAAAGAACATTCTTAATTTCTTCACTGATTTGAATCTCATATCTTATCACTTATTTTAGTGACTGAAGAAGGAACTAAAACATGTCCATTTGATATTTACCTTTAAAGTCCTGACTATATTTATTAGTTGTATGACTACAAATTGGGGGGTCTCTTTCTTTCAATTTTATTATGGTTATTATTTTGTTAAAAGCTTAGAAAGTATTCTATTAGCAGCAGAGCTTTTAATCAAAATTGTGAGAGTCATGGTGATGTACTTATTCACTGTGGTGAAGAGCAATTGAAAAATCAACAGATATTCCAAAATTAATCATGTTATGTGATTACTGTGCTATGTCCTGATCATTATAATTGAAAATAGTCTTCTAAGTCTAGTAATTAATACATTGTGTCTTATTGCATTATCAGTCTTTCTCCTGTTAAACCATTTATGGAAGGAGCTTATTGTCTGCTTGCTTATGTCATATTTGCCATTCAGTTAAAATTGCTATTCAGTTACCTTGCTTAGTCATTATAAGAATTTTGACTATAATGCAGACAAAGATTAGAAAAGGATCAAGGAAGAAACAGTTAATTGTGCGAAGGATATGTTTACAGGTGATTATTCTCCCCTTGGTTTAATTTTCTTTAGTATTATCAAGGTAATATTTTAACAAAAATCAAGAGATCCTAGTATTCTATATATGATTCATTGTATATTTAATTATATATCACATCTTTTAAGCATGGAGGATTATTTGGAATCTCAGTTTAGGAGGAGTTTTTCTTCATCATTTGTATCATAGCCATTATAGCTGTTATTACTGCCAATAATAATGTGCTGATAGCAATAATAATGACTTCAAACACTGAAATGTCCCATAGTGTGTGTCAGATACTAGTCTAAGTAGGATATCATTCCTAATTTATTTCAGTTTTTAACACTTTACTGAACTGTGATGTATCTATAAAGAATATACACATAGCCTGCTCTGAACTTAACATTTGTGAATACACCTCAAAAGGCCAGTTTAAGGCTATGTTTTGGGTGCTTTATTTTCACAAAGGGCTGGGATTTAGCTCAGTTGGTAGAGCGCTGCGCTGCAGCCTCTGAGGTCCCGAGTTCAATTCCCAGCACCGCAAAAATGGGAGAAGGGCCTGGCAATCCACTCCCAAGGCAATCCCGAAACAGTCAGCCATTGAAAACCCTATGAGGGTCGCTATGAGTCAGATAGCGACTTGACAGCACCTAACAACAACAACAACAACAACAACATTTTCACAAAGGTTTGCTTTGATGAAAGCATATATAACAGATTCTTGTGTTTTCTCATATTTTGTTTTCTAATATAATTGTTTACACATTAAACCTGAAGAAAAATGTCACTTGAATTAGGCTTTGCAGAGGTATGCCCTGATGTGCTTGTTTCTTATTCTTACATAGGCTAAATTCTCTCCAAATTTTCTTTTCTTTTTTCTTTTTTTGCGGTACTAGGGTTGAACCCAGGGCCCCGCGCTTGCATGTTTTGCAAGTGCTGTACCACTGAGCTGCACCCCCAGTCCATTTTTTTTACTTTTTGAGACAGGATCTCGCTAAATTATGCACACTGCCTCTAATCTTGAACTTGCGATTCTCCTGCCTCTGTCTCTCAAGTTGCTGGGATTACAGGCGTGTGCCACTATGCCTCGTGTTTTTCTCCAATTTTATTCTTCTAGAGTTTTATCTGAGGAGTCCTATCAGACAGCAATTGCCAAACCATTTCCAAGGGTTATTTCACCTATCTTGGCTCTAAAGCGTATTGACTTATTCCCTAAGTGAGTATAATGGCAATAAAAATCTCTGATAATGGAGCCTTCTGCAAGAAGAAAATAAGCTCCCCCTCTACTTGTTGGGAATGTTATAGAGTTTACATATCAGATATTTATGTACATACCAGATATTTAGCTCAATAGATATTTATCACACATTTAGCTCTGCACAGAGTGGAGAAGAGAGCATCAAGATTTTTTCCTAGTCAATCTCATTTTCCATAATAAAAATAGAAAAGTCAAAATTTTATACTGAGTACAGCATAAACATCTATGTGGAAAGAGATACCATGCTAATATAGAAGTTAGAATTCTCACAAAAGGGAAATGTATTTCTCATGCATATGATTTAAAGAAAAGTCACCAAATTTAGAAACTGTCCCAGTATTACCATGTGTTACCATCTCAAATACATAAGTTGTTCTTACAAACACAGAATCCACATATAACACTTATAAAATTCTCCCTTATTGTGAAATCAGCATCCACTTAAT
Source organism: Pedetes capensis (assembly GCA_007922755.1). Lineage (NCBI taxonomy): Eukaryota > Metazoa > Chordata > Mammalia > Rodentia > Pedetidae > Pedetes > Pedetes capensis. Next base: position 14,338 of record VMDO01008845.1, read on the forward strand.
CACTTTGCCATAGATAATGTGATCAAGTGTACAGACATAGCCTTAGAATAAAATTCTCACTGGAATCTTATTCCTCAGCATCTGAGAAGATGATTGTGGCTAACAATCATCTTTGCCCTTTGCAAGGACAAGTATTGACACTGGATAATGAGTTTCTTCTTCTAGAATCTGTTTTAAATTCTGGTTGAGTGAGTTGCAGATACAAGAAAGACTCAGGATTTACCTTTCTTCCCAGGATAATCAGTATTATGGCCTCACCAGCCCTAATTCTCTCCTGGCTAAATACACATGTGATACAGCTGGTAGTTAGGCAAGGTGCATTTGAACTTGAGGCCTTGGCCTTCATATATCTGAGTGGGGGTGAAAGAAGGTGGAGGATCCTCTCCTCAATGTTTGATGGATCCTTAGCCGTGGTAAATGGAAATTTTCCATGTTAGCACAGTGTCCTTGTGTGTTCACAGGACTGTCTTATTTTGGGAAGGAGGCATATTGCCTTTGAAAATGACAGTGAATCCATCTTGTTCTCCTCAAAGTAGGGTTAAAAGCATATTTTAACTCATTTCATTTTTCTTGCTATTTTATCACTTCCAGTGGTGCATGTCTTTTATGATTTGCAGATCTTACTCTAACTGCACCCTTACAGCAAAATTTACCATTGTGCAGTAACTTAAAGAAGAAATTAAAAAGCAAATGCTGTGAACCCATTTACCTGAAAAACATGAAAATCCCCAAGGAAATCACCAAGGCGATAATCGAAATAGAGTGACCCACGATAGCCAGGTAGTATAGGATGTATGCATTCTGGAATAGAAAAGGTAAAAAAAAACTCTAGATGAATAAACAATTTTAAAAGAGGTAAACAGTTTCTACTCCTAAATATGAGTGTAAATTGATATGTTTTCCTTCCTTAAAATATCTACTACAATTATATTTCAGAATGAAATATTTTTACCTCTATCTCTATTCATCTTATTTCAGAGAAATAAATTGACCTATTTTCAATAGAATTTAACTGAGATGAATTAAATATCATTCAAAAATATATTGCAGAAGTAGTTTTAAATGCATTAAAAATTATCATCCCTAAGCCCAGTAGGTAATCCAGGCAGGTTTAATAAGACTTCTGGAGTTTTATTATAGACAGTGAGGATGTTTACTCTTCAGAACTGCAGAATAGTAATGTACTTTGCAAATTCTCCTGACCTTTAGCAATAGGAATAAACAGAGAGCCAAGCATATGTGGCAGGTTTGGGGGGGGGCTTTATTTAACCTACATTTAAAATACCTATGAATTAAGAATAAGATAAACTCAAAAAATTGTATCATTAGTATTTAGTAGGCTGAAGAAAGCAAAATCTTTCTCCCTGACAGCTCTTTGTTATTTCTATTTTGACATATCATGGTTAATTTTATTTCTTCTCTCAAAGTGTTATGTTAGTTGACTCAAAAGAATGCCTTCCTTCATAAAATGTATAATAGCATAACATCTTTTTCATTTTCTTATAATTTTTCCATACAGAAAAAAGAGACTGATCCAGTGATCCATCTATCTCTGTCTTCCCTGTCTCTCACTCTTTTTCTCTTTCTCTCTTTCTCTCTCCCTCAACACTATTTTGATACTCGCTTTTGCAGTTAGTATTGTTGTTATTAGGTGCCCTGCAGTTGGGTCTGACTCACAATGACCCCTGTAGGGTTTTCAATGACTGATTGTTTAGGGATTGCTACATCTTTCTCTCAGCAGTTAGTATTAGTCAGTTTTATCTGTTATAATTGAAGTAGACTCGGAACTGGGGATTTTGTTTTTGCTTGCTGTTTCTCTTAATGAAGCATAATTTGTATATAATTCTGTACGTATGTTTTTATCTCGACCTCCTGACTGAAGTTCCTGCCACAGTTTGTTGCATCTTGGTATGATTTGCAAATGTAAGGTAGATAAGTTGAATAATTTTTATGAAGGTCTTTATTCCTGGAATAAATGTGACATTTATGTACCTTGAACATTTTGATTCTTGCCAGTTGCCTTGTGAAGGATCCAGGATTGAAGCACTTATTCTGCTTAAATGCTTTCAAAGTATGCATAGTCTTTTGTTTGGTTATATGCATGATTACTGTCCTGAAATAAATATTGCTTTTCTAGGCTCCAGGAGTTTCAAAATGAACTAACCAACATCTCCAGAACTGTGCCTGCCATATCATTTGACAAGGCATTTACATATTGTTTGGCCCTGTCATTGCTGATATCCTTCTCCTAACAGCAGCTCTTATCCTTACAAGTAATGATAAGTTGGAAAAGTAGGATTATAGTTGCAGACAATAAAGACTTGAAATCACTTTCTTGGGAGAGATTTAGAAATCTTTTAAATAAAATAAATACGCTTTCCCCCCAGGAACTTATTTTCTATTTGTCTAAGAAAAGTTCATATAACTTAAGTCATATTCTTTCAGTTGCTTTCAGAGTATTCCTTTAAAAATATTTATTCTTCTGAAATAGAGTTGCCTAAATGTGTAAGGGACTGGGATTTAGCTCAGTTGGTAGAGCACTGTGCTACAGTCTCTGAGGTCCTGAGTTCAATTCCCAGCACTGCAAATATGGGAGAATGACCTGGCAATCCACTCCCAAGGCAATCCCAAAACAGCCATTGAAAACCCTATGAGGGTCGCTATGAGTCGAATACTGACTCGACAACACCTAACAACAACAACAAATGTGTAAGATCAATTCAGTAACTCATAATTTAGTTGCCATCCTGTGTAAGACGGAGAAATTTTTATTTTATTTTAAACCAAATTCTAGGTTGATTTCCTCAAATTTTTTGTGACTATATGTATATGAAGGATTTGTGGAAAGAATTATAATCATCATGTTTGGTGCTCAGGGGGGAGCATTTCTTCTTAAAATTATTTCATTAGTTGTGGGTAGGGTTTGTGAGAATGTCAAATATGGCAATGCCAAAAATTATTTATTTGGATTTGCATTATTTATAATAATTCAGTTAACATGGTTATAATTTTCCTCAAAAATTATAATCAGTGTTTACTCAAGAAATTCCTCACTCAGTGACACGTTACTATGATCAGCCTTTATTAAGTAGTTCTGCATTAGTGTGTAGTCCCTCTTGGGGAGGACTACACAATTTGTAAAGAGGCCATTGGCTTTGGTGCCCTCATCCTGAGCTTGTGTCAATGTATTCCACAAGTCAGCTAGTCTCTAAGCTATTTATTCATCTAAGTTTTGGTGTAGTTACTTGTTTTGTTTTTAATGAAAGAAAAATCTTATATAATTCTGAAACTTCTCAACAACAAACAAGGGGATGATGGGCTCTTAGCTTCTAACTCAGTAATTATGTAGTACGCAGATCTATGTTTGAAGGAAATAATAGCTTTATGTTGCAGCCAGCAGCATTGTACAGAGATGCCCAATATAGCTAAACACTGGTACTTTTTTTCCCAGGTCTGTAGAGTGAAGTAGCTGGTTGCAGACTTGGTTTCAGACTTCTAACGCAGCTGAAGAAGAAACAATGTCTGGGTTTTTTCTTTTCCCTGTTGGCCTAAGAAACTGTTTCCAAACCAAGATGTTATAAAAGATATTTAGCAACTAGTAAAACACAAGTACAAACAAACTAACAAAATAAGAATAGACTCCCTCTGAAAATAATCTGAACTCTACCAATGCCTCTACCAACAGGCTGACAAGAAGTCCCATTATAGGGTTCCTTCAATGTGTGATAGTAATGTTAAGTCATAGCCAACCCAGGGAGAGGAGAGAGTAACCTTTATCTTGTGACTTATGGAAAAAATCTGAAGTTATGGAACTCTTCCAGTTGGAGACAGGTGTCAGAGAGTCCCTCAAAATGCTAATTTCTGGCATCAGAGGGCCATGATCCCATGATCTACTCTATGGACACTATTCCCTTTGCCATAAATGGCCTAATTCCATATGCTCATAGAATTTCCTCTGACGTGAAGTGCCAACCAAGAAGAAAAACATCATTTTCTCTAATGCCACTTCATAGAGACCCTAGAATTCATAGGCCATCATGTGATGTCCTTCTATAAAAATCTGTTGGCTTTTTTTGCAGCAGATTATATTCATTTATTTGTATTATTCACTTATTTCCAGTCATCCAATACTGAAATTTGACATAGAACCTACCTGCAGTTTCTCAGGAGTGAAAGCGTTACACAGAGTATAGTTGGACCAGGTTCGATTGTTCTCAGGGTGCTTAAACCAAACTCCCTTTTCGTCACAGTATTTAGTAACCCTTTCTGTTAATGAAATACAACAGATATTATATTAGTATCTCTAAACCTCAAGATGGAAATATAATAAGTTAAAATTGAAAAGCCATTCCAAGTGCTAATCATTTTATAGAACTTGAATGTGAGTATCAGTCAATAGAGATTGCATGGGTGTGTACTATAATACATTGTCTCATTTTTTCTTCATCAGAGCCATGCGATGCAAGTATTGCCATTTTTAATTTACAAACAGATTTTCAGGCTCTACCCTTAGAAATTCAAATTCTGGTGAATTGGAGAGGGGCCAGGTATCAGCATTAAAAAAGCAGAAAACAAAACTTAAGCCTCACCATTTCCAAAGGGTATTAATATTGCGCATTCCTGTTCTAAATCATATTTTGACCATCTTCGCTCTGTGCCATTAATATTGACCGAGTGTTTGAGTCCATGTTCAGGGCCTTAAAATGCTTCCTTATTAAATGCTGCTTTTTATAGTCTAGCATATTCCTGTATACTCTTATCTTCTTCTGAATTTCAGCGCTGTTACTTACTTTTTCACTACTTCTCTGTTCTTTACTTTTTCCAAAATGAAACCTCTGACGTTTCATTGAAGTGTTTTGTGCATCCTTAAGATGTAGCTTTTAGGTCAATGATCAGAATAAACTAAAGAATTTAAGTTTGTTGAATATAGACATTTTAAAGACGTGTTTTTCTTTTGAAATGGATTTATTCTCTAGCTGAGAGGGTTCCATCTAAAAACTGGGCTGAAAGGATGGATCTATGCCTGGAAATCTCTATTTTGCTAATCAAAATCTTGCCTTTTAGTCAATATTTATAGCCACTTTGGCAAAGGCCCACTGCTGCCTTGGAACTGGCCTAGTAGCCTCAATTGCAGAATAGCTCTTTGTGCCAATCAAGTTACCTCTAATGTACTTGCAAATTAAGATTAATGAAGCAGCATTTATTGGGAAGAGTCAATAAAGGCCTGAAAGATCATCACCAAACAGCATTTAGTTATAGTTTACAGGAATGCAGCTCAGAGTTTCGGCCCTGTATTAGAGCCCTTTCTTCCTTTACACCTACTTTTTCTATCAAAATGGGCATTCACAGAAGTGGCTGGACTGCCTGGTTTTAAAACAGGTCCCCTGTAATTACACTTCAATTATTCTCGCCTCACTGAGGTGGGACTTTGGTTTCAGGGACAAATGAGATCTCCCCTTGATGGAAGCACAACAAGCATCTTCTAAACCTTGTGTCAGCTGTGGACTCATTTCTCTGCTCTCACTGGAATTCCACAGCCACTTACCCTCTACTGACTTGGGCTGATTTTACTCTTGGGAAAAAAATCTCACCCCTTAATAGGGATTTTTGTGTGGTGTCTATAGTCAATTCCATTCAATTTCAGCATCTGGGCTTCTTTCATAACTACTATTTAATACCCTCCTCTCAGTATCTTAATCCTATACCAATTTCAGTGGGATGGATTTTCTCTCTAGTTTCTTGAAACAGGAATTTCTTGGCCTGGACACTCATAGTCCATGAAGCTGGATGGTTACCACTTTGTAACCCTCTGAGGCCCACTTTCCCCATTCCCTGCATCTCTCATCTGATGTTATGCTCTGTCTCTCACTGGCATGGCTGCTTAGTGCACTTGGTTGGGGATCCTTGGTCCTAGCCACCTTTTTATATGGATATTCTTCATCATTTATTAGTTTCATTTTGGCTGTACATTTAATCACAAGCAGCATTCAAAAAAACCATGAAATCAGAGTCCCTAGCATTAGAATTTTGTTAAAACTTCCCAGCTTTTCAGCCAAGCAAAGAATCACTCACTCACTGTTCATCCTCTACCCAGTCTCATTCTCCACTCCCACTTGTCTGCTTAGTCTCTAGATTGAAGCTGTGATGCACTCTGCCTTCTACATTCCTCTGCAATGCTCCTGAGCACTCACCGTGGGACACCTCCGATGCTAGACCTCCAACAGGTCTGGATACTGGACCATCCTAAGACACATGACTTCAGCCATTTAATTTTTCACTCTACTGGGTACCTGATTTGCCAATACCTTCATCCCATTTGGGCACCCCATCCTGGCTTCTAACCACATCAGTGCCACAAGATTGAGGCCTCAAGGAATACTGTGTCTTCCCTTAAAACTTCTGAAAGTATTTCAACTTGCACAACTTTGTAAAAAAAAAATTGAAAAATAGTATTTCTTCAATGTTTTTCTAAACTGCTGTACTTAATTATGTAGACTTTGGTTTGAAGAGACTGGGGTTCATTTGCATTTTCTATGACAAATGTTATAGGTATAAAATGAGATAATATGCATGAGAATATTTTGAAAAGTAAAAGGTGATATTCAATAAAAAGGATTACTATGTAACTTTTATAATTAATGTGAGTTTGGTGCCACTACATGCACATTATGCAAGTTAACCAGCAATATGCCTTTCAAAATAAGGGGCAGTTGAGTAATATTTCATTTAAAGAAGCTCTTTAGAATATGCTAAAATGTGGATTATGACTAGGTAGATACATTTCATATTTGATTTTATTTTCAGATCCATGAAAATGCCAAGAGCTTCATAATAAAAATGAAAGTAAATACTCTACCAGTTGGGTCGAAGTCCGGAAAGTAATCTGGGCAGAGCTGAAAGCTCAGCACTCCAGCCGGAGTGTCGTCCCAGCACATCCATCCATCCCAGGTGCGGTTGCAATAGGGTCCTGGCCATTTAGAAAGAAATTTATATTGAGGCTATATGGTTTTAACTAAAAGAGAAGATTGAAACCAAGACAATATTACAGGTGACTGATCTCACTACTCCAGTCATGACAACTCATATTTCAAGTGAGCCAAAGTTATTTATTTTATAAATAAAGTTTCAAAGAGTTTTAGTATATGTTATGATTTGACTATAAAGTGTCCTCCAAAGGTCATGTGCTTTAATGTTGGGTCCCCAGTTGGTGGCTTAGCTCTGGGAGGTTGTAGAACTTGGGAGGTGGGTCTAGCTTGGTGGAAGTAGCTCCCTGGGGGAAGGCCTTTGGAGGTGTTTACCCTGGACCTGGGAGAAGGACCTGGCAATCCACTCCCAAGGCAATCCCGAAGCACTCAGCCATTGAAAACCCTATGAGGGTCACTATGAGTTGGATACCGACTCGACGGCACCTAACAACAACAACCCTGGACCCAGAGTTCAGGTCCTTCTTTCTTCCTGGTCTGCCATGCCATAATGTCGTTGGCCATAGGCCTTGCCACTGCCACCACCATGCCTTCCCTGCCTGCCCTGCCACGTTATGGACGAATTCTCTATCTGTGAGCCCCCCAATAAATCTGTTCTCCCATAAGTTTGTTTGGGTTGGTTTTTCTGCAGCAGCAATTACAGAGGACTAATACAGTACACTTGTAACCAAATTATCTCATTGGCTAACACACAGGGTTCCAGTTCTACCCTGTAAGAGTTTCCAAAGTTAAGCTCACCAAAAAGCAAGTAGCCCCAAAGATTGTATTTTACTTCGTTATCTATTTATTTAATTGTAAGTGAGGTAAATCCTAGGTATATCTTGGTTGTTGATCAAATGGGTTTTGAGGTATGTTGATAAGATTTTATTTCTTGAAACTTTATCCTTCTTTAAAACATCTAACCAGGAAATTAGATTTAGATTAGGTCTTAAAGTTCTTGTAAAGTATGTTAAGTTTTTCCACCATGATAAGCATAAGAAATTGAAGAACAATTCGATAAGAGAGGATCTTCTGATGAAACTCATGACACCGACCGCTCAAAAGTTTGAAATAAATTTCAAGGATGGGGATCTTCTCAAAGGAGAGATTTTGCAAAGTTTATCATCATGTTACATCTAATAAATATTTTCTTTAAGTTATTCATTTATTTATTAATAAACAATGAACTTTAGGAATTGGTAAGTGGTCCTGAAATTAAAGCAGGATTTAGCAATCTGGCTCTCAACTAAATGATTTATTTGGGAGGCTGGGTTAAAACAAAACAATTAAGATATAATTAAATGATGTCAAAAATTGTGGAATCCTCAGCAAGATTTAACTATGCATTGACAATTGAGCACATCTTATTCTGGAAATTTCTACTGAGATATGGAAATATGAAAAATAACAGCAGCAGCAGCAAAAACATAATAAAGGTATTAACTTTACCTGCTACTGATGGAATTTACATTTTTGTAGGGTTTTCTCTATTTGTTCCTCAAAAGATACATGTCATATTATTGAGTCTTTTCTCCAAAAGATTCCTTCTAAAATGTTTCCAGAAGTGTTACAAGGGATCTCTTGTGAAAGTATGTGCAATTTCACCCTTGGATAAGGGCTCACTTTTTAAAGTCTATAAGCCTTTGGAACCTATGGATCCTGCTAACCATTAACCTTCAAGGGGTTATCTTGTGTAGTTCTCTTCTTAATCCAAGGGTGATAGAATTATTCAAAATTCCTATTGGGTATGTACTTGCAGCCAGTTTGTTAATCACATTGTTGTTGTTGTTAGGTGCCCTCAAGTCGGTATCCGACTCATAGCAACCCTGAGTACAACAGGTGAAACACTATTGTCAGTGCTTCTCTGCTATTCATAGGGTTTTCAATGGCGGATTGATTTTTGGGAGTGGGTTGCCAGGTCCTTCTCCTGTTACTCACATTAAAAAGGCCTTATTACTTTAGAATTATGCTTTGTTACTAACTATAATAATGCTCAGTTTTGATCACTTTATGTATTCATCAACACTGACTCCAAGTATTTTCTTGTTGCTCTCAAAAATTAAATCTACTCTACAACATGAAGAGATGATACCTCTATATTGTTGTTGTTGTTGTTAGGTGCCATCGAGTCATGTCCGACTCATAGTGACCCTCATAGGGTTTTCAATGGCTGATTGTTTCGGGATTGCCTGGGAGTGGATTGCCATGTCCTTCTCCCATTTTTGTGTGCTGGGAATCGAACCAGGGACCTCAAAGACTGCAGAGCAGCGCTCTACCAACTGAGCTAAATCCCAGCCCCGATACCTCTATAGAGGTATCCAAAAGAATGAGCTTCAGGTTTTGAAGGCTATTCTCAAAATTTATTTATTTATATATATATATATATTTTTTACTTTTATATTAGTAATTTTTAAGGTATATCTTAATGGGGCTCATTACATTTCCATACATGCATTTCATCATATGCCTGCAGCTGTACCACTGTGGTGTCCAATCCCTTCAGATCTCAGAAGCTAAGCAGGGTCTGGCCTGGTTAATGCTTGGATAGGTGACTGCCTGGGAACACCAGCTGCTGGCTTGGGAGAAGGACCCAGCAACATGCTCCCAAAAAACAACCAGCCATTGAAAACCCTATGAATAGTAGAGAAGCACTGACAATAGTGTTTCCTCTGTTGTACATAGGGTTATTATGAATCAGACACTGACTTGACAATACCTAATAACAATTTCATCACATATTGCTCACGTCAAAATTTGTTTTTAAAATAATGATCAGAGCACAGCACAGGTGAATAAGACTAAAGTGAAATAGACTTCACTCACTTGTTTTCTGAAAATATTAGTTTTTTTAATGTTTCTATTGTCTCATTTCCTTCAAAGAAATGACTTCTACTTTTGGTAGAATTGCATGTAATGCCTTTTAAATTCTTGGTTAACACTGAAACTACTGCACACAGGGTAATGTGTATCTACCTTTCAATTGACTTGATTTTTTTGTTTAAAAGAAGATGTTAATAATAGGAACTACAGATTAAAACTTGATTTATTTGAAAAAAAATCACATGCAGTAGCAGATAATATTTGACCATTTTTCTCTGTGCCAAGTAGAATTGCATTAGAATGTTCAATATTATACAGCCTTATTGAATCTTTACAAAAGTTTTATGGCACAGAGGAGAGAATTTAAGTGGATGTTCCAACACTTGGTCATCCATCTTCTTCTCTTTTGTTTTGCTCTGGGCCTCCAAACGTACAGCTAATATTGTACGTTTGGCCCTGAAAATATCTAAGAAGTCACACACACCATTCTAGAGAGGGTGATAGATAAACAATGTTTGTCTACATGATATCTCTCTCTAATTCTCCAGAGAACTGGGGGTAGAAAGGGAGACTAGCATGGATTACCAGCCAATTGATAGTGGAGGAGAGATATATCCACTTAACCCATGGAAGACAGAGTTTTGACAGGTTCCACTTTAGGCAAATTCTCTGCCTACTACTTGCCACTTCCTCTTTCTGACATTTTCCACTTCTTTTCCCTCCCTCCTTCTTGTACTGTTTCTGCATGGCAGATGTGAGTACTGTTAACCAAAAAGAAGTGAGATGAAGGTGAGAAAAAATGTGTCTGCTGCTGAGATGCACAAACATACCATAGTATGAAAACTGTTGGCATATTAAATTTAAACTATTTAACACATAATTCCTCATAAAAGAAAAATATTTAGTGATGTTTCAAACACAGATTCACATAGATCCTTCTCTTTACCTTCTCCTTCATATGGTGGCATACGTTGCATTCGGTCATAGCATTTGTATTGGGCGTCCATCAGCTTCTTGCGTCCTATCACATACAGAAATGGCTCAGGCTCAATTGTTGGATAGGTGAGATTTGAAGAGGCAGGAAGAATTGGAGTTGGATTCTATATTAAAAAGGAAAATCAGTTATTTATAGGGAGTAGGGATGGGTGAGCCTATAACTAAATGAGATCATCAAAAAGTTTGAAAACATTTATTTTTCTTTTAATAAGCAACATTTATGATCTCCACATAGAATACTTTTGTTTTATAACTAAAAAGTGTATTTGCATTTCATATACAAATTCTGCCAGTTTTATATTTGTATCAATATCCATTCACTATTAAAAATGGATAGCACCCATACACACTCATTCACTTCTTTATCACCTAGGGTTGTTTCAATTTTGTTATATTGTAACACTTAGTCATAATCAAAGCAGGTAACTTGGTTTCCAAAAATTCCCAATATTAAATTAACATTCCCTTCTTTGGAATGCTTAAGAATTATGAACTGCATATTTAAATAATAGGCATAGTGGAATAAATATCCTTCTTCTATTGCATTTTCTCAGCTAAATTTTGTTTATCCTTGAATTGGGCCCATTGCCATAAGTTTACTCCACTTATCCCATAGAACAACAAAATATGTTTCCTGCCTCTGATAATTGACTTTAAGCCCTTTAAACTGGTTTCATTAGCACATGACTTACATGGAATAAATAATTATCACTGAGGAAAATCAATGTAATTTTCAAATATTTGTATCAGAATATTTCCTTTTTCAGTGCAGGTTGGCATTAGTTTTTCAGTTTCAGTTAATCTTCAGTTAATCTGCACCATCATCACAGGTCTCTGTTTTTTAAATTTGTGTGTGTGTGTGTGTGTGTGTGTGTGTGTGTGTATGGTATGTGTATCAAAATCACTGTTACACTGTTCTTTCCAACTTGTGTTTACATAGACTTCAATTTCGTTAGTGGTATCCAGATCTTCTGTGGTTTCTTTAATAACCACCCTCTGCATAGAGCTGTTGTTGTTGTTGTTATTGTTTTTGAAGACCTTCAGCCTGAACTGACTTTCATTTTTTCTGAAGATAGGAATACTGCTCAGTTTCTATCACTTTCACTGAAATACAGAAATATTTATTTGGCCTTATTTTGTCTAAATTATTTTAAGATTAATGCTTTCTTGCATGTATTCATGGCAGTAGTCTCATGTTCTCTTCTAAATTCCCCACAGTCTCTAAACCAAAACTTATCCCCCTTAGGTATTCTAGTGTATGTTTTTGTGTATGTCCCATGTGGTAGCATAGCATTAAATGCTAAATTGTGGAGTGTAAAATGCAATTGAAAATCAGATTCGGGGGAGCGTACTGAACAAAAGAGTCAGAGATGGGGACACATACATGGTAGAATTTGAGTTGGACCTTGAATGTATGCAATATATGATTAGGCAGAGAGGAGACAGAAAGCTTTGGGGATGGAAGGAAAGGAACGCACAGAAGTTCAGAGATTGGAAATGGCATGTGGGAGGCATGGTAGGAGAACAACTCTGTTGGAAGAGGAACATATTTGAGGGTAGGTAAGAAATGGGATCAAGGAGTCAGATAATCCAGAGCTTGAAACAAACAATAAGAATGTCAAATCTTCTATGATCATTTTGAGCAGGTTAGAAACCTCCCTAGGTCTATGTTTCCTCATTTATAAAATCAGAGTAGTACTAATAACATCCATCCTCTATGGATGTTGTGAGATAAACAAGAAAACAAAAGTGCCTAACATATGAAAAACTCAATATGTTTTATCTCATATTATCAAAACATGATAATAATATAAAGAAATTTTGTAGGTATTTGATCAGTGAAAGTTGTGAAAGGAGAATTCACCTTTTACCCATGTAACTGAACACAATTCTATTATCTTATGACTCTTTCCTCATTGGCTTTCAGATCAACCAATCAGAAAATATTCACTGAATTTGATAAGCCAAGCATTGTGCTAGATGCTAAAGATACAATGCTGAATAACATAAGAATGAACCCTGCATTCAGGGAGCTTACAGTTTGCAGGAAACACTAACACTATGAAATATTTTCCTGACACTAGAAATTGTGAATAAAGAATCATTAATCATAAAATTCTCAGACACTCTATTAGGAATTGGAAGTTTATTTGTGAAATTTTTTAAAAAAGGATTTTGAAGTGATTTCATGTTTAGCATTCTTATATTTAATTATCCCACATAGGTATGAATATTTGTGTGTGTTTTAAAATTCAACTTAATATCAATAAGCCATCAAAGAAAGGAAAGATTACAGTGCCCACAAAGTAAAGATATTAATGGCATGTGTATCTATTTTGGATACTTTTAGGGCTCTAAGAATCTTCCATTGATATAGAATTATCATTTAATATATTAATTTCTGGCCCATCTTGTCTCCTTCAAATCAAATAATAAGATGGAATGTCATATATAACATTTATCTGTCATATATATTGGCTATTTTAGACAGTAGGGACTACTTTCTTCAAGGTTGGTTTTCTTTCCAGTGTAATATTTTGAATTCCGTCTTTATTTATTTTTTATTTTTCTTATTTTTATTTTTTTCTGGTGCTAGGGGGTTGAACGAAGGGCCTTTTCCACACTTTGCAAGTGCTCTACCACTGAGCTGCATTCCCTGCCCCTTTTTTGTTTTTAGTCATGGTATTGCAAAGTTGCTCAGGTTGCCCGGGTAGCCCCTGGCCTTGAACTTGCGATCCTCCTGCCTCAGCCTTCCAAGTCTCTAGGATTATAGGTGTATGTCACTGTGGATGGCTTGATGTCTGTGTTTAGATAATTGACAACTCATTGAGAAATATTCCTGCGCTAGTTGGAAATTCATGGAAGCCATGGGAACATAGTATGTGCAAGGATATTAAGTGAAAAACTCTACACTTAGATTTTGAATTACATCTTTATTTTGTTTAATACAGTTTTAACTTCAGTACCAGTGGAGATGACATCTAGATAAGAGTTGGTATAATTCATGCTGCTGATGATAGCTTCAATCTTATCATTCTTGCAATATTGAAACAAACTCTAGTGAACTTGGTTTGGAGCCTGGTTCAGTAGAGAGTGTTTCAACACTGACAGAATGAGAAATCAGAACTTCTGTTGTCAGGTGAGCCACAGCGATCTGAGTCCGCTCCCGGTCTGGGCCACGTTTGAGCATTGAAGATGGAATGTTTCAGTGGTAGCTGAATGTCTCAATGAGAACATAACCAAATTTCATTAAACACATTAAACACATTTTTTCTGACAATTTCAAACAAATAAAAATTGCTAATGAGGTAGTGTTATTTTTAGCAATGAAAAGTCAAAACTAGCAGTGATTATATAAAACAATAAAGCAATGTGGAAGATGTAAAAAATTCTATTTATCAAAAATATTGTGTCTATACAATGTATTTGAAGGATTTAAATAAGTATATGATTCTATGCTTATATGAAGATAGAAATGAGACATTAAGGGCATATTGCTTCTTTGCATAAAGCCCAGTGTTCAGTTTTGCATATAAACCATGTTATATGATTCTTCAAAACCAACCAACCTCTTAATTGTTGTCCCATGTAGCAGTTTAGCCATCATATATGTGATGTCACTCTTAAAAGTTCAAGTAAATGGCACCACATATATGACTACCAAGCTGCCACCAACAGCAGTCAGCAGCTGAGACATCGCTGGATCTTTTGGGCAATAAATAACTTAAATGCCTCCTACATGCCAGGCCCTGTTCTTGGTTCTGCAAATTCAGCAGTAAACAAGACTGTTAAGATTCTTGCCCTTGTGGAATTTACATTTTAGAAAGTTTAATCCGTACTAATCATGGAGTCCTGAAGAGAGTAATCTGATATGAAATGACCACATGTAAGGCAATCAGTCTGCTTTTGGGTTACAGGTAGTTTCTAGAAGTACACAGAATAGTTACAGAGTTATTGTCTCTGGAATTTTGAATGATGGTTCATTTCTTCAATGGTCCAGGCTTACTTTATGTGTGCTACTGTGTGGAAAGGAAAGCTGCCTATTGATTGCTTCAGGCAGAAATGCTCTAAAAAGAATATTTGTTTACCAAAAATATTTTTTAAATGTTTAAGGAGATAGAAATTTTAACTACTCCGATTTGACAATTACACACTGTATACATGTCAAATCATGTACAATTAAAATACTAATTAATAACATGAGTCTAGATTCTACAAATTAATATAACCAATAGGATTTCCACGTCAATATTCTTAATATTAAAAATGTACATAATTATTTGTAGTTTTCAATTATAATTTTCAAAATAACCAGGTATATAATAAAATACAATATTGTAGAGGGTTAGCTCTGGTTTTCCGTATAGGACCAGAACCTATTTGGTGTCCTATGTACTTTCTTTTTTCCTTTATTTTTTTGTGGAGGGGGCAATACTTGGGGTTGAATCCAGGGTCTCGCACATAATTTGCAAGCACTACCACTGGGTTGCACCCCAGCCCAGTTTTTATTTTATTTTTTATCTTGCCACAGAGTCTCTTGTTAAGTTATGCAAGCTGCCTCTGTCCTTGAACTTGTGATAGTCCTGCCTCTGGCTCCCGAGTTGCTGAGATTACAGGTATGCATGACCATGCCCAGCTTATCCTATGTACTTTCTAGGGGAACACAGCTAAGTAAGCAAACAAGCAAAACAAAATACTTCTCAGAAGAATCTAATTTTTCCATGTCTTCATCATTCTTATCAATATTATTGTCATTATCATCACCATCATCTTTTCAGCACTCACTATGTACTAGCCTATGTGTTAAGTCTGTTGTGTTACCTCAAAGAAAGGAGAGGAAGTCAGTGAGTGGTTTCGGTTAAGGAAGAAAAGACTAAGGGAAGGTGATGGCCCAAAGTGATGCACTAAAGACTATGTGGAAAACAATTTGGTAGAATTTAATCAATATACTGTTAGTGGTTTGTCATAACAATGTATTACATAAAAAGTGATCTTCTGGATTAATTAAGAACACTGTTATTTAAAAATTACTTTTTCTCTAAGAAATATCAATGTGGAACAAAATGTTCTGAAGGAAATTGATGTATTAAATTTTGCTTTATGGACAAATCCTCCAAGTGAAATATATAATCCAAATATAGACAGAGGATAAAATTCCTTTCTGTCACAGTGAAGAGAATATAAAGCCATGTAAATACCCATCTACTTTTGTTTGCTGGTCCAAAAAGTCCCACAAGCCATAAAATATTTCTGGTATAACTCATGCAAATATATATAATTTTTTTCAATTTTTAATTTATAAAATGTATTAAGCAAAACCTTTATTTTTTAACATAAGATAATCTGTAATCTATTTTCTTAATATTTAGTAGTTTCTTCAGTTTTATATCTATTATATCCAATATAATTATATGACCGCAGGCTGGGATTTAGCTCAATTGGTAGAGTGCTGCACTGTAGTCTCTGAGGTCCCAAGTTCAATTCCCAGCACCGCAAAAATGGGAGAAGGGCCTGGCAATCCACTCCCAAGGCAATCCCGAAACAGTCAGCCATTGAAAACCCTATGAGGGTCACTATGAGTCGGATACCGACTCGACAGCACTTAACAACAACAACAACAATTATATGACTTATGAAAGAACATTTAGAAATATTCATGTACACTCTTTCATATAGGATTTCATTTGATCTATCATAAATAATATAAATTTATGGATAAAATGGATCAGTATTTATGCATCTATAGAATATCATATAAGGCTTAGGCATTTATAGACACAAAAAATATTCTACTGGTCTCTCCAACATTCTTACTTGAGCATTTTTATTAGATTTCCAATGTCATGAAGTAATCTGCATTTATAAATACTAGGCTACTTTTAGGAAATTATGCTGTAATTTACCTAAAGAAATATTTAATAGATTAAAATAATATGACAATCTGACATAATAAACTATGTTATCCAAGTAGTTACAAAATTGTTGCAACTATCATTTCCATAGATAGCTGATTTTATATATAACATTATAAAGTAAAAATTCTCTTACAAATTAAATTAACATTTATGGAACAACACTGTTTTTTTCTTGAATAATGTAAAGAGAAACAGTTTAGGTGACCTGTAAGCCTATAACTATACTTTAATGAGTAATGGAAATCATAGCACACTAAGTAAGCCTTGCTTGGATCAATATTATAGTATGAGATATTAAGTGATCTTTAATGGAAGTTATAATTCATTGGCAAACATTATTCTGATGTAGGGAAAGGATAAGGTTGAAAACAATCACAAAATGATTTATATAAAATTTACTCCTCTCTCCTTCATGTGCTATTAAAACTGATATGATGGTGAATTAATAATGTTGACACAAATAAATAGGCTTTGATAGTGTCTTCTAAGATGATTACTCTTCTAACTATCTAAATCCTTTAGGAATAGAACAATATAAAATTACATATATTGAACATGCCTTAAAAGGCTGGAGAGTTATGGAATGATGGTGGTATGTAAAGTCTTAAAGAGAAATACATTTGAAATCAATAACCAGGCCAATGGAGCTTAGATGTTTTAAAAGTATTGACCAGTCTAGAAAGTATGATTCAAAGCTACATGTCAAGCCCAAAAAACATTTTATCCAGGAACATTATCAGTCTTCTATGCTAATTCCAAGATAATATAGAGATGTCTCAATTTTTTTTGTGTGTATGTGGTCCTGGGGGTGCTAAATCTAGGGTCTTGTTCATACTTTGCAAGTGCTCTATTATGGTGATATACCCTCAGCCTCCTTTATATTTTTTGTCTTAAGATAAGGACTCACTAAGTTACACAGGTTGCTTTTGGTCTCGAACTTGTGATCCTCCTGCCTCCACCTCCCAAGTTCCTGTAGGCCTGAGTCACCGTGCCTGGCTTGCAACGTCTCAATACTAAATTTTTTGAACCAATATAATTCATATTTCTAGGTAAACCAGGACACTAATCTAAATTAATGAGTGTTCAGAGGGAAGATGTGTTTATAACATACTAAGAAGAAAAATGATGGTCATGAAGAACTTTGTCTTGCATTTTGGAGAACAATGCCTGGCCCTTGCAAATGCCAATCCAATCACACGCAAACATTCCTCCCTGTTCAGCATTCTCAATTAACATGGCTTAGAATAATGTTGTTTTACTTACGTTCAGAAGAACAAACAGTGCAAAGCACCGGCATGTAACAGTTAACTTCATTTTCGGTTTCTGAAGATCTTTCTTTGTCCTACCAAAATAGAAAAGTAACAAAGATTTAAATTAATATAGCACTATTATCAACTTATCTTTTCCTGTTTTTCTCTTTATTTTTGAATTGCAGAGCGTCACCGTGTGGAGACACCAGAAACAAAATACATATAAGTGAGAACAGCTAACCTATGACATAATTGCAGCTCCGTGTTTTGTTCTTCCTGTCACCCGGATTGTTGTTTCTAAGGCACTATTAGAAAATTCTTGAGCTACCTTGCCATATCAGGATTGAAATAAAGGAGTTCTAGGAAATCAAAGGGGCTGGGATTTAGCACAGTTGGTAGAGCGCTGCACTGCAGTCTCTGAGGTCCCAAGTTCAATTCTCAGCACTGCAAAAATGGGAGAAAGGCCTGGCAATCCACACACACGGCAATCCCGAAACAGTCAGCCATTGAAAACCCTGTGAGGGTCGCTATGAGTCGGATACCAACTCCATGGTACCCAACAACAACAACAACAACAACAACAACAAGGAAATCAAGAACAATCCATGTTGACTCCAATAAGGTGTCAGTGGAACTGCTGAAAATTGCAATGGAGATATCACAATGAAGTAAATTCACTGGACATGAGCAAATAAAATCTGTAGTTTGTGAAGGATCAATAGTGATCCCTGTAGGTAATCAAAGGTCAATTCTAAAAGTAGTCTTACTTAGAGCCTTGAGTATTACTTTCCTATAAATGTTTCTTCAAATTTCAAGTTGCTATTAAGAATACATTTCTTCCCAGGCGTGGTGGCAAAAGCCTTTAATTCCAGTAACTAGGGAGGTGGAGGCAGGAGGATTGCAAGTTTGAGGCCAGAGGCAGCCTTCGTAACTTAGTGAGACCCTGTCTCAAAATTACAAAGTGAAAAATGGGCTGCGGGTATGCCTCCGTGGTTCAGCACTTGCAAAAAACCATGCATGAGGCTCTGGGTACAAATCCCCAATACAAAAGAAAGAAAGAAAGAAAGAAAGAAAGAAAGAAAGAAAGAGAGAGAGAGATGGATGGAGAGGGGAGGGAAGGAGGGAGGGAGAGAGAGAGGGACAGAGGGAGTGGGGAGGGAGAGAGAGAGGGGGGGGGGAGAAAACACTTCTTCCACAGCAAGGATTGAGTATGTCACTTCAGAGTTCATCATTCCTATGCAAGAGCAAAACAGGAATAATAATATGCTTTGTCACAAATATCAAACAGGTTCTCAGGGCTCTGCAGATAATGTTACACAAGAAACGATAATAAAGGGAGTGAAAATTTAAATATATATGACTTTTTATCAGATGTATTTGTGTGAAAACTGTGTTTCAAGTAGAGGTGTGTGGTCATGATTGGATCCTAAGTAGTATGATTGCCTCTTTACTATAGTCATTGTATCACAGATTTACATACACTGCTGTTGTTGTTGTTGTTAGGTGCTGTCGAGTCGGTACAGACTCACAGTGACCCTCACAGGGTTTTCAATGGCTGACCATTTCGGGATTGCCTTGGGAGTGGATTGCCAGGCCCTTCTCCCATTTTTGTGGTGCTGGGAATTGAACTCGGGACCTCAGAGACTGCAGCGCAGCGCTCTACCAACTGAGCTAAATCCCAGCCACATACACTGCTAGCTATCTATAATGTGTGCCTAATGTACTCGCACCTGAAAGAGTAAATTCTATTCAATTTAGATATCAGTATAATAGTAAACTGAGAATATAAACTATAATTTTGAAATGTCGTCTTATACGCTGATCATTAGTCATTGTTTCTGATTTATTTCAAGAAACTGGAGAGGAAAAATTACACTGTACATTCAGATTTGCTAGTATGATAGTGTGGAAAGGGCACAGTTGTAAAAATCTATGTAAACTGAAAACACATGCACGCATTATATGTTAAGGCACTACCAGGCATGCAAATGGGGGTGAGTTGGACAGGACAGGGTTCATTTATAAGAAAGTAAGCATCTGATAGGGGACAGAAGTAGGTATGAATGAGATATAAGACATGGTAAAATAGCAAACATACACACTGGGTAAAAAGTTCATTAAAATTGTAAAAATATAGGGCTTCATAAGAAAGCCAGATGATTTCTGATTGGGAGGATTAGGACACGGTTTATATTTTGAGATACCATTTGAAAACTGGATAGGATTTTGAAAAGCAAAAACCTACTGGGAAGCTGTTGTTTTTAGATGCTGTGGAGTTGATTCTGACTCTCAGTGACTGATTGTTTCATGATTGCTTTGGGAGTGAATTGCTACAACCTTCTCCCATTTTTTGTGGTGCTAGGGATTGAACTCCAGGGCCTCAGAGAGTGCAGAGCAGCACTCTACCAATTGAGCCAAACCCCAGCCCCTGCTAGGCTTTGATAGTTATGTGATAACTAGCACTTGACAGTTATGTTTTCAGGATCATAATAGACAATTACATATATGTTCTTTGCTTTAATTCTTAAAGCAACATGAAAGCTCAAGGAGATTTGTTTCCAGTCATGTGGTTATTGCACGGACAAACTGATATTCTGATTCCTAGCTTAGTGCTCTTCCCAGGCCTCAGAGCTGTCTGTCAAACTACTGTCCTTGAGGCAGAATAGGAATTGCAGGACTTTGCCAAATCTTTTCTGGCTTATTACAACACTGATGAAGGTATGACTGAGTTAAATATATTAGTGCTCTGTTTTGAAAACCCACATTCACAAATACTAAAGTGTGAAAAGTATCTTTTCTTACACAGGGGACTTCCTGAGTAGCACTATATTGCCTGACACAAGTTATAAGTTCTTAAGTCAAACTTTAAAATATCTACGTAGAATTCAATGGCACATAAACATTAAACTATTCTGTAAATACCAACAGGAATCTAAAATGGAGAGATTAAGATGTAGTCCTTGTACAACACATTATTGTGTCCTTATACACATAATTAAAAATTGTGCCTCCTTTCATTTGATGATGGAACTGGAAAGAATCCTGCAATTTAAATATTCCAAATTTCTCACTGCCAAATTAGCTAACAAAAATCTACTGAAATCATGTCCCTCAAATCTGCTAGGAAGTTAGTGGAAGAGCTCTAGTGAAACCTCTGTCATCAATTCCAGCCTGGTGCATATTCCAAATCACTACCCTGCCTCACACTAATGGGTTTTCCTAGTTGGCATTAATATCCTGGAGGGAAGCTTCTAAAGCCTGGTCTAGGTGGGATAGCAGTAACCACGACTACAATTCTTCCTCTTGCCCAGTTTTATTTCTCTTTGTCAGCTTCAGGAGTTCTGTTTGATCCTGATTTTAAAGATACTTTAAGATAGAAGATACTTGTTGTTGTTAGGTGCTGTCAAGTCGGTATCCGACTCATAGCGACCCTCTGTACAACAGGGGAAACACTATTGTCAGTGCTTCTCTGCTGTTCATAGGGTTTTCAATGGCAGATTGATTTTTGGGAGGGGGTTACCAGGTCCTTCTCCCAAGAAGATACTTAGATTCAAATAAATAAAGGATATCCTTGAGTGTTATCCAAATATTTAACAACCATTGCTATTAAAACATTCACCAACCAGAATAATTGCTGGCCATTAGTCACAGACCCTGTTGTACCAATGCTCACTAGCTGTAAACCAGCCTGTGTTCTTCATTTTGCTCCTTTCCTCCATAACCTTGTTGTGCATTGTGCATCTCTCTTTTATGTTTACGTATGCAGAGATGGAGGTGGCTGGAGTGAAGCAAAGAGTATTTATTGTACTTATAAATTCAGTCATCAAATATAGTGAGTCAGTGCAGCACTTGTTCTTATGGAGTCTTTATGCATTGCAAAGAATGCCCAAGTGGTAGCTGCCCTTATCCATACCCTTAATAAACACATCTTCGACCCCTCTTGCCATTTATGGGATTTCATACAAAAATATTTCATCTATAACCTTACAGGGAACCAGTTTGCTCCTGCATTTCCAATTCTAGTAGCACATGCTTGTTAATAGAGGAAAGCACCATCAACTGCAATTTAATTGTTATAAACTTTCTTTTTCTTGTTATTAAATTACTGAGGGATCCATTTACCAGAAATCTAAAACATTTGCAAATTCTTTTTGCCTGGCTGTATAAGCAGTTCTGAAAAATTAGCTGGATTCCCTTGAAAAACAGAGAGATTAAGTGTGATTGAAGACATCAGGGGTGGCCAGTCATGGTGATGCAGTTTTTATCATACCCATTGTTTCACACCATGACCCAAACAGCTAATATTTAAAGCTCTAATCCAAGGGACTTTTATCCAAAGTGATAGCATCAAAGTCAATTTCAATATGACAATTTGATTTTTCAGGTGAAATGAATATGCTATTTTCTTCAAGTAAGTTTGGTCCTCGAAAGGAACTTGTAGGTGACTCACCTTATCAGTTCACTTTTTAAAAAATTAAGTATCTAAAGAAGTTATAGCATATAAAACAAGCTTAGCCAAACACAAACTTAACTTTGAATCCCAAACAAGTAATTTTTTCTCAGTACTTTGGGGCTGAACCCAAGGCCTCGTGCATACTTTGCCAGTGCTCTACCACTTACCTATACCTATAGCCCCTTATTTTTCATTTTGTATTTTAAGACAGGGTGTTGCTAAGTTACACAGGCTGCTATTGCTCTGGCCTTGAGCTTGCACTCCTCCTGCGTCGGTCTCCTGAGTCAATGGGATTATAGGTGTGCACCACTATGCTCAGCTGTAAACAAGAAATCTTAATTAGTGTGATTTGATATGGAGTTGTACATGGGATAATAACTGAGAAGCACATACTGTCTAAGTTCAGTTATTTCAGGGTGTGTCTGGGGGCATATAGGTAACTCAGATCTACAGGTAATCTCTACTTATATTTTCTCAATATCTGATTGACATTCCAATTACATCTCCTTGCCTCCCTCTGGTGATTGTAGATATCCAGGGGCAGAGGTAAAGGAAACAGTGAAGAAGGAAAAGGCTGAATTCATGCAAAGTCAATGAGCTGGAATGGGATAACAGGGGACAAAGATTTACCGTGAATTGATGATATGCAGCTCTTCTCTGAAAGAAATCTAACTAACAATGTTTTCTCCAAGTTCAAGTTTACTTTCATTCGTTCAAGTTGACTTTCTTCTGTGCTGTGACTCAAGGGGAGGTTTGCTAATGTCAGGTCTTCCTGGAACCTGCACTAACTGCTAGCAGGTAGACAAAAAGCAGAACATCTCTTTCCTTAGTCTCTATTGTCAGCACAGAAAAGTTTTGCTATGCTTTAGAAAGACAGAGGCAGAATCTAATGTTTAGAAAAAAACCTAAGTTACCCTGATTGATCAATAAACAAAAATATATGGTCTTCAGCCAAATTAAAATATATAAAAATGAGCTCCTTTTGGAGTGGATGAGTTGGAGAACTAATAGGAAAGGGAGAAATGAAGTTGAACAGAATTTGGACTAAGAGGCAGGCAATTCATACACATCACATCATCCTCATATCAAATGCATATAGGTATTTTATCACTACTTTGTGCATAAAGTGATTTGTACATAAAGAAAAAAAAGGACAAGCAATTTGGTTAAGACTTTATAGTCAATAAATAGCAGAGACAGAAATTGAAATGGTCCTTACTGTAAAATCTATTCCCTTTTCCTATTTCACACTTCCTCTAGAAGCATGCATACTTAAAATATGTTAAGATAATTTAAAAATTGTCAATGATTTTCTTTTTAATTGATCTGACCCTTAAATATTATTTAAAAATTTTCTTTAGAAAAAATATAGAAGTTTGGAAGAGATTCATTGTCTTAAATTGACAACATTCTGTTTGAAGACTGTTAGAGTTTATTTCATCCCTTTAATTGGTTATTAGACATTTTTATTTGATACCTTTATAGAATTCTAGTTGGCAGCCATAGCATCCTAACATCCATAGCACCCACCTGATCTCGGAAGCTAAGCAGAGTTGGCCTGGTTAGTCCTTGGATGGGAGACCCCCTGGGAATACCTGGTGTTGCAAGCTAGGGAGAAGGACCTGGCAATCCACTCTCTATATAATCTACCATAGAAAACCCTATAAATGGCAGAGAAATACTGACAATAGTGCTGAGCGTGGCACAGTGTCAGAGTGCTTCGTTCTGGTGTACATGGGGTTGCTATGAGTTGGACCCTACTTGATGGCACCTAACAACAATAACGCCTGCAGCTGTAGTCCTGTGGCATCCGATCCCATCAGATCTTGGAAGCTAAGCAGGGTGGGGCCTGGTTAGTACCTGGATGGGAGACCGCCTGGGAACACCAGAAGCTGTAGCCTTGGGAAAAGGACCTGGCAACCCCCTCCCAAAAATCAATCTGCCATGAAAACCCTATGAACAGCAGAGAAGCACTGACAATAGTGTATCCCCTGTTGTACAGAGGGTCGCTATGAGTCGGATACTCGACGGCACCTAACAACAACAACAACAACACTAACAATTCTATTTTCTGAAAAAATGCTTTTATAATTAATTCCAAATAGCATCAATATACTTCCCTTTAGATTCTCTTCATGACCTTTCCTTGTTGAAGGAGTATGGACCACTGAATATTCTTAGTACCTATTATCAACCCATCTTAACCAGTAAAAACCTTCAGTAAGAATCAAACTGAAAGGTATTAAGGGGCTTATAGCTACTCACTTTTAAAAAATCAGGCAAATATTATTTCCTAAGATCACCTGCAAGGGTTATTGACTTTAAACCATGTCCATAAACAAATAATCATATTTTGGAGTGATTATTTCTTAAAGACAAATATCAGTTATTTACATTTTTTTATTAAAATCCTTAATCCTTAGTATTATGGGGTCAAAATAGACCCTAGAGTTTAAATTTTGCTAGCTTTTAAATTCATAATTGATACACGAACACGTTGTTCTGTGCAATCTCAGTATGTTGTGATTAGCTGTGGCTGAAGGATGTGAGGTGCTATGGCAGTTAACTAAGTGCAGGTAAGTGACTGTGTGATACCAATTATATAGGTTGTTATTTGTGTTACTTTGTATCTTTACTTTATTTTCAGTAATACGTAAGAAAAATGTCATGTCCTTTGAGTGATTGGGCTATCACTACCGATGAGACTGGTAAACATGCAATAATTGAATTTTACAACAATATAAGGGGGGTTGATGTACTAGACTAGAAATATGCAAATTACTCTGTCATTTATTTAATGTCATTTATGTGACTGAAAAAAAACAACAAACATACTCAAAGATGTAGTCTCTGTTCAAAATTTATTTGTAATGTTCATTCCAGTACAAATATTGTATGTGATAACTGTAGACTGTTTTTCCTATTTTCTAAAAGTGGTTGATTTTGCATGTCATTTTCCATACATTATAACTGCATAAAAATTGTTGATTTTATAATTTTTAGGATCATTACATTATAAAATTAAAACAGAATTTTTTGTTATGCTAGTTTTAGTTTTGTTTTATTATAGTTCTTAAAGCTGATTAGAATTTTTAAGTGCCTTAAAATTTTCTTAATTTTTTGATAATTATTTTTACATGAAAAAAAGTTATATTTTAAAAGGTGTCATAGTTTATAAAATAACACAATAAACCTTAAAAACAAATATCTTAAATAATAAAAGGTGGTTTTTTTTGATTGTTTGTTTAGGGGACTTGGATGACCCTACAATACCAACAATGTCAAAAAAATTGATAATACTAGTTAAGGGTTAATTCTATTGTAGCAATTCTTTACAAATATTTCCATGTCACTTTTGAAGTTACTTTCTGTGAAACTGTCAATTCTAGAGTTGGTCAGCAAGGTGACAACAGACTAGGTTACAACAAATACTCCTATATCTATTCAGACAATGTGTAATTTAAAAGTACAATACTACATTGTTCTCATTTTATCAAAATCAAATGTAGAGTCTATATATCAAGGATAATTCAGTTCAAAATATTCAGTTCATCCATGATCTTATGAACCTTCCTGCCCTCTGCATGAGTGGTGAGGTTAAGGCTTATAGATAGTGATCCCAGGGCTCTCCTAAACCAAAGAACTGTGGGAAATACAGCCAGCCCAATGCTTCCATCTGGCTCATGTTGACTACTAATTTAGAGTCAACTTAAATAAGCAATGGCAGGATAAATGTTGAAATAATTTGGAAAGGTGTAAAGAGAGAAGTCCATTAACACAAATGTATAACTTAAAAAATTTTTTAAATATAAGAAAACAACACTTTCAGGAGTAATTTCCTCATAGTGCCATCAATTACTACTTTTGAAAATTCTACAGAGGTTCACAGGGGCTGGGATTTAGCTCAGTTGGTAGAGTGCCTTTCTGTACTCTCCTAGGTCCCGAGTTTGATTCCCAACACCGCAAAAACAAACAAACAAACAAAACAAAACAAAACAAAAAACCCCAAAAATAACCAAAAACAAAAACGGGAGAAGGGCGTGACAATCCACTCCCAAGGCAATCCCGAAACAATTTGCCATTGAAAACCCTATGAGGGTTGCTATGAGTCGGATATGACTCGATGGCACCTAACAACAACAACAGAGGTTCATAGTTCATGTCACTGGTTTAACTGTGGTTCAATTATAGTTTGTTTCTCCAGAATAGGAAGTTTTTTATGGAGCTTGGTGTATATAGCAAATTCAGTATTTAAAAGTGGCAGTGAAGTGTACTTTCTACTTATCCCACCCACCAATATCTAGATACATACAATCAGGTCAGCCACACGATCCCACATCTGTTGATATTTACTAGAATAGGAAACAAAAACAATGGCACATTTCAAACTGTCTAGAAACTATTTTGACTTATTCTTTAGATGGGAATATTTATCTCAGTCCTACAGAAATGTCTTTAAGGTTATTTTTAATTAAAATGCAATATTTCTTGTGAAACAAAACAATGTAAGGCCTATTTTATTAAAAGAGGATAGCATAAGCTTTATTTTCACACGTGAGTGCAATGGCAAGATGTGGCCAACTGTTCTAACACATTTCTGCAAAAGATGCAAGATGCTAGAGCACCCCATTTATGAAGAAGGATGATAATGTCTTGTTCAGACAACATGCTTTTTCTTAAATCAACATATATTAGGTGTTTTGATGCAGCAATCCCACTACTGGATATATATATCCAAAGGAAATAAAGTCTGTGTTTGGAGGAGACATCTTCACTCCCATATTCACTCCAGCACTATTCACAAAAGCCAAGAGATGGAAGCAACCCAAGTGTCCATCAACTGATGAATGAGTAAAGAAAATGTAGTGCATATACACAATGGAATACTCTTTAAGCATATAAGAATGAAATCCTGTCATTTGGGACAACATGAATGGAATGTGAGGTTATTTTATTAAGTCAATAAATCAGGCACTGAAAGACAAACATTACACGATTTCACTCACATGTGAAATATAAAATAGTTGATCTGATAGCAGTTGAGAGTAAAGTGGGGGTTACCAGAGGCCGGCAATAGTAGGAAGGACGCAGGATAGTGAAAGGTTGATCAATGGGTACTAAGGTATAGTTAGATAGGTGCAAGAAGTCCTAGTGTGCTATATACAGTAGGGTGACAACACATAACAGTCATATACTGTATATTTCAAAGAGCCAGAAGAAAGGATTTTGAGTGTCTGTACTTTAAAGAAATGATAAATGCTGGAGAAGATAACTGATTTAAACTGATTTAAGCTGATTTAAACACTTCGCAATATATGTTGTTGTTAGGTGCCCTTGAGTCTAGTCATAATGTATACATGTATTAAAACATCACATGGTCCCCTTTAGCACACAGAGTATACATTAGTAGATACAATGGTCATGCTTTTATACATCAGTTGAAGAATAAATTTAATTTACAAATTGTGCATTAGATATCTATTTCCCTGATAGATGTTAACAGTATATTGCTACTTTTAACATATTATGAACTGGGTGTAGAGGATAACTTTCCTTTTGTACACAAACATTTTACGTGCATGGGAAAAAATGACTTGAAGAATAAAATAATATTAATATTTGAGTACATACGCAGCAGGCACTATTAGTGTATTACCTCACTTAATCCTTCCAGTGGCCTCTCCAGATAGGTGCAATTATTGCTATTGTAATTTTATAGCCATGGAAACTGAGCCTTAGAAGGGCTAGGTAAATTTTAGTCAGATTTGCTGTGTCATAAATAACCTGAATGTCACAATGGTTTAAAAGAATAGCAACTTACTTTTTACTTAAGTTACATGGCAACTGTGGGACAGCTGAAGCTCCTGTGGATTTCTTCTACATTATTTTCTCTCTATGGCCAAAGCTGATGGAGTGGCACTGATCTGGAGCATGTTGCTGTCATGGCAAAGGGTGCTTATGCCAGGAGAGCCAAACCACAATACAGCATTTCAGCTCGGTCCAGACTTGGTAAGACACAACTGCTCATATCCCATTGATTTAAGCAGTTCATAACGCCAAGGCCAAAGTTAATGTATCAGGAATATTTAACTGTTTTCTGAAGAAGAAGAACGTGTATAATTTGGAACACAGAGAGAGGAGAGGTTGAAAGACAGAAGGAGAGGGCAAAGAGGGAGAAAGAAGGGAGGAGGAAGGTGGGGGAGAGAGGGAGAGAGAGGGAGAGAGGGAGAGAGAGGGTAAGAGAGGATGAGGGAGGTAGGGAGGGAGAGGGAGAGGGAGAGGGAGAGAGGGAGAGAGGGAGGGAGGGAGGGGAGAGAGAGAGAGAGAGAGAGAGAGAGAGAGAGAGAGAGAGAGAGAGAGAATGAATTTCATCTGTTTATTTAGCAGAGTGACAAGGATGGTACTGGAACCTTTCCAGGTGATGAGATGGCAAGCAATTTGATTTTCTTCTGTTTGCATATTCTAATTTTTACACAATGAAGGAATTGCTTTAAGAAAGGAAGAATCAAAATAACTATTTTGTTCTTGTTCTGTGTTTCATTCACCACTGCTGATAGGAAAGCTCTCTGTGGTATAGCTTTGGAGTTCAGAATAAAAAAGCTACAGAGGAGAGGAGAAGTTAAGACTTATCTTACCTTAAACACTGAATCCTACTTTCAATCTGTTTTCAGGGAAGTGGAATTACACTATAAAATATTTGATGATAATCCTCAATAAGGAGTAACTCACAAATTAAAAGAAGACACACTGATGGGAATGCCATTTCAGTGACAACCACTCTGTATAATTAAAGCTTCATTCATGATACCAGTAGTAAGTTGCAATAAAAAAAGAGTTAGTACTAATTAGCAATAGATTTAAGACAGAATGTGTGATGGGCTTTCTAATTACATCTCTTAAGAGTGCCCTAATCGTGATTAGGTGTTAAAAATGTAGTTCACAAATGTAATTATTAAACTGTAAAGGGAAACGAACCTCGTGGTCAATGAACAATAGACACAATATACTCACAAAACAACTCCTAACAAAACACAAACAAAGGTAGAACGGGTTCAATGATATTATAGAAATTTCCAAATTTCCCATTTTAATTCTTATTACTGTTTTTCTTCTTTGGAAATTCTCCCTAACAGAAGAAAAATAAAACAAATTTTATCTTCTATTTCACATTTTCCTTCCCTAGCAGACACTATCATTGTAACATTGTTTAAGTGTAGCTAAAATTAAATTTTGCAACATTTGTGCTTGAAGTAAAGGAACCCCTCCCTGCAATAAATAAATAAATAAATAAATAAATAAATAAATAAATAAATGAATGCACGATAAGATATTTATAATAGTTAACCTCAGCAATACTTAGTATTCAAAGAATGCTAGCAGGATTTCTTTTCTTTCTTTCTTTTTTTTTTTTTTTTTGCAGTACTAGGGGTTGAAGCCAGGGCCTTGTGTTTGCATGCTTTGCAAGTGCTGTACCACTGAGCTGCACCCCCAGCCCATTTTTTTGCCTTTTGAGACAGGGTCTCACTAAATTAAGCAGACTGCCTCTGGTCTCAAACTTGGGATTCTCCTGCCTCTGCCTCACATGTCTCTGTGATTCCAGGTATGCATCACGGCGCAGCCAACCAGTAGGATTTCTTGAAGCACATATTTTCTCTGTTCAGAAGTGTCTTTTCCTTTCTTCCATTATATATAGAATCTGTGATCTCCCATATTAGGCATTCACTCAAATAGTACTTATAAATAAGATAAGCCTCCATGTCATAATTCTTGAGATTTTCAGATAAGAGAGATAAATGTTCAAAATGTTCAACGTCCCCAACTGATGCTTATTTTCTTTCTTTCTTCTCCCCTGAAGTAAAACTGTACTGTTTTCCAATTTAGTACAAGAAAGAAACTTAACTTTCCTGAAAAAAACAACTTCATACCATGAGAATAAAGTCATATCTGGTATTCTTTTAAGAAGACTGAGTTAGTATTATCTATCCAATGAAACATTTGACCATCATCGAAAGAGAGAAAGTCACACAACACTATACCAGAGTTTCAATGGCAACGCAGTATTGCCACTTGGATCCTTGCCTCCTTATTGGAGATGCTGCTGCAAAAAGAGCTGTTACAATGTAAGCAGGGGTGCCCTATGGAAATGTTTCACTGCCACTCCTGACATAGACCCAGTACTCTCACTTCCAAATAAAGGTGAGCATCAAGGAAGGTATCCGTTTTGAGTAATTTCGAGGGCATCTGGAAAAGACCTGCATTTTGGGCATCTCTTCCCAACAACAAATCATTAGTGTTCAACAGAAGGCAGATGTATTCAAGGGAAAACCTCAGTCATGACACTAGTGTTTGCATGATTCCCCCCCTCCACATGGTTTAATTTCCTTTTTCAATGAACTGGTGGGCACATTCACTTGTGTTTGTTTTAGTCAAAGCAGGAAGAGTGTGATGACATTGGTTGTGAAAAGGTGGCAGGAAGATGCCAGGGGTCTGACTGATCATCATGTTATCTTTTCAGCCCAATATATATTCTTTTATTGCTCAAGAGTCCAGGGTTTAGCAGAATTCTTGTTTTTAAGGTAACATGTTGTGTAACTTATATATTATAAATTTAAACCTATTTTCAAAAATACAATTGGAAGCCCAGGTTGTGGTCTTATCTATTCTATATATGAAAGAAATTAAGTGATTTTTGCTTAGCTGTAAAGAGGGTTGTAAATGACCTTTTATTGGTTAAAGTAGCCATGTATATTTTAAATAACTATCACTTCATAAAAATATATTGTAATAGAATATTTTTTGTACAAACTATTTTGGAACTCTATTCCTAAGTAGTCTTTTTATTGATTAAGGGAAGCAGATCCCTTTATTAAGTATAATAACTTGAATTGGAGACTTGGTAGATCAACTTTAAAATATATCCCTGTAAATACAGAACATGTGTGGAATAAATAAAGCTAATTAATATTAATCTCTGGTATGGATCATTTAGATTCAAAAAGTTCCTTTGAAAGTTTGTATTGAAGTCCTAATAAGGAACACCAGGTAAAATTCCTTTTTAAAATAAATTACTACTTTTTTTAGCTCATAAATCTTTGTGGGCTGCTTGTAGCTCTAGAAACAAGATCAAGTGTCAAGAAGAACTCAACAAACATTTAGAAAGCATCTATTATAAAGCAAGTGCTGTGCTAGAATTGTGAGATGTATTTGAAGACCTGTGAGATATATTCCAGATTGGAAACTTTATGTGAAATACACTCTTGTTTTATCTTGATATGGTATCTTTCGCATGACATTTCTCAGGAAAAAAAAAACAGGTGTTAAACAAACTATTAACAAAACAAAACTGAAGCCAAAACACTCAATAAAAAACCCAAACAATATAATTTAAAAGTGGGCAAAGTATTTGGATAGACATTTCTCCAAGAAAAGGTATAGAAATGGCCAAGAAGTGCACGAAAAGATCTACATCGCTAATCACCAAAAAAGTAAAAATCAAAGCCACAGTGAGCCAAACCACCTGGCACCCATTGGGATGGCTACTGTATATAAAAACAAAACAAAGTAAAAACAAGACATAACAACTGTTGACAAGGATGTACAGAAACTAGAAACTCTGTAGACTGCTGTTGGAAATATAAAATAGTGTATAGCCTATGGAGAAGATTATGATGGTTTCTTAAAAAAATTTAAAATGGAATTACCAATTGACCCATCTATTACAATCCTGGGTATATATTAGAAATAGCTGAAAGTAGAGATTCAAAGAGATGTTTGTACACCCAGGAACATAGCAGCATTTTTCACAATAGCCAAGAGTATAAGCAAGCAAAGTGTCCATAAACAGATGACTGGATAATGTGGTATATATGTGTATATATGTACGTGTGTATATATGTATATATACATATATATATACACATATATACCACATTTTCATTCATTTACATATATGTAATTCATATATATATATATACACACACACACGCATACATATACAATGGAATATTATTCAGTCTTAAAAAGGAAGGGAGTTCTGGTATGTGCTACAATATAGGCAAATACTGAGGATATTATGTTAAGTGAAATAAGTCAATAACAAAAGGGCAATACAGCATGATTCCATTTGTATAAGATATCTATAGTCAAACTCATAGTCTGGTGGGAGGGAGGAATGGGAACTTATTATTTAATGGGGATAGGGTTTCAGTTTGGCAAGATGAAAAGAATTCTGGAGATGGGTGATGGTCTACTTAATGCCACTGAACTTTATGTGTAAAAGAGATGAAAGTGGTGAAAATTATGTTATATACACTTTGTTGCTGTTGTTAGGTCCCACCGAGTCATGTCCAACTCATAGCGACCCTTTTAGGGTTTTCAATGGCTGATTGTTTCGGGATTGACTTGGGAGTGGATTGCCAGGCCCTTCTCCCATTTTTTGCGGTGCTGGGAATCGAACTCGGGACCTCAGAGACTGCAGAGCAGCGCTCTACCAACTGAGCTAAATCCCAGCTATATACACTTTAGTACTATTAAAAATACTAATAATAATAAAAAGAAGGACCTCAGAAAAAGAGAACTAAAATGCTGGCATTATTTAGAGTTTATCTCTGAAAAAAGTGGAGAAGGATAAGGTAAGTGGCTGGGGAGGTGGCTAAGGATGAACAACTTGTGTGGGCATCTGGAGATATGGATTCAATATCCAGCAATTTTGAGCAAGATATGGACTACAGATGTGTAAGATGAGAGGCTTCATTACAGAATCTCTAATCTTTAATAAGGCAGGATGCCAAACAATGAAGCTCAAGTTAAGGGAACTCCGTAGAAAGGGGCCTTATTTCATTAGAGAATTTCTTGAAAAGAATCACAAAGATGCCCATTCCTGGACAGCTCCAGAATGTAGCCAAGTAATAGAAGATGCTAGGTCAGGGTTATTAGTCATTGCAATAGATCTTTTCTTTTCCTTTTGGACATTGTCTACACAATTCCTCATGAAAGAAGAATAAGAACAGCTGCCTTGGGTGTCCATCAGACTCGGAATGGGATACCATTAAAATTCTTCAGCAGGGTGATTTTCTCAATTAATATGCATATCAGTGGGGAGTGCTGGAATTATCATAAAAAAGCAAAAAGAAAAATTATAAAACAAAATGAATCACAAACCAAGACAAACAAACAGGATTTTCAACAGAAAAATGGCCAGAGATCATGAATAAACTACTGACAATTATTACAGAAGTATTGCTGGTGGGTGTGGGAGCCAAATAAAGGTGAAAAGTATATTATTATGGGACAGATATTAGATTTCAGTCACCACTAGAGAGTCTTATGTTAAATCTTTGATCTCTTATGTAGGGCTCTGGAAACTCCAAAATGGACATTATTTCCTTATGTTCATTTAATTTGTTTATATGTTAATGAATTCAGTAAATTTGTGGAGTCATGTCATTTTTTTTTCAGACAAAATTTTGAGCTTCTATTTTGTGCTAAATATATACCCTAAATACAGTTAAAAGTTATGTGTATATTGCCATTTGGTATATATTCACAGAAAAATAATTATTTTTAGAGCACAAACATTGACATAAGTCTAACGCATATACTAGATATTTTATCCAAAACAAATGCTGTGCATTTAGTCAACAGAAGGGAAGAGTGAATGTAATATGTTTTCCAGTTGGATATACTATACTCTCAAAAGTGACTCTCAGAGGGGATGTGGATTCACAGAGGAGGGTAGACTTTTTAAACATATATTCCAATGAAAGCATTATATGAGATTTACTTTTTGATGCAATTTCATGATATTAATCCTTAATTTGGCTTCTACTGACACTGAACTTTTGTGTAGCAATAAACAAACTGAAAGTCATCACTGTAAATAGGAACTGAATGGTCTAGTATGTAGTGCCATTGAATTATTTTAAATTAACCTTGTTGGAAATGAACTCTTAGTCAAAGCCATTACAGGTAGAGAGCTAAGATTCCTGGCTAGTATAATGACCATTTGTTATGATATAGCTGTGTGCCTAGAGCACTGCTGCTGAGGCTTTTATTTTCCTTGCAGACTGAGGGCACCTAACAACAACAACAACAACAACAACAACAACAACAACAACAACAACAGTCTTCAGCGTACCACTGTGGTGGTAGGATTCTGTCAGATCTCGAAGCTAAGATGGGTCAGGCCTGGTTAACACTTGGATGGGAGACCACCTGGGAACACCAGATGCTGTTGGTTTGGGAGAAGGACCCAGCAACTCCCTCACATAAAAAGATCTCAAAAGCTAAGCAGGGTCAGCCTGGTTAATCCTTGGATGGGAGACTGCCTGGGAATACCAAGTGCTATAGGTTTAGGAGAAGGACACTGCAGCCCACTCTTGAAACAATCAGCCATTGAAAACCTTATGAACAGCAGAGAATCACTGATGTAGTGTCAGGCATGGCACAGTGTCAGATAGTGTTTCCTTTTTTTGTACATAAGGTAGCTCTTAGTTGGACCTGACTCAACAGCACCTAACAATACCAACAACATCATCCAAAAAATGGTTAACACATTTGTACACTCACCAGTTAGGAATATCTAGCAAATCAATTTCAAATGGGTTGCACTTATGCCAAAATAGACACTACAAGAGACAGAATCAATTAATGAAGTGAAAACTTCAGGAAAACTTGTTGTTGTTGTTAGGTGCTGTCGAGTCAGTTTCTGACTCATAGTGACCCTCATAGGGTTTTCAATGGCTGTTTCAGATTGCCTTGGTAGTGGATTGCCAGGCCCTTCTCCCATTTTTGCGGTGCTGGGACTCGAACTCGGGACCTCAGAGACTGCAGCGCAGTACTCTAACAACTGAGCTAAACCCCAGCTCCTTCAGGAAAACTAGGATTAGATATTAGGTAGATAGGTAGTTTTTCCGTTTTCAGTCTATGGATAACAGGTTGCAAAGGAATTCAAGAAACATTTGTCCCATCACTTAGGTCTTCTACTGCATGTGGCACACAGAGATTTATACTCATCACCTACATCTTATTTTCAGAATTGACAGAAAAATATGTTATTAGTGGCAAGCAGTTAATAAACACTGATGCTACAGGATCAAAGGTAAAAAACCATCTAAAAAGCCTTATGATCTTCATTTATAGACAAAAAGTACTAGATGTTCTCCCAAAAACAGGTCTTGAAACCATACATAGACCAGAGTAATAGAGTGTTCTGATAAATAAACACTCAGAAACATATGACATGGTACAAGATTTTCTTTCTATAGGATGTCACAATCAGGTAACTTATGTATGCGTCTTTTAACATTGCATTTAGTGATATTTTAACATATTAAGACATTTTTACATATACACTTCTTCAAGAAATTTTAGCATTTTAGTATTCATTGATTTTGAAGGACTCATTTGGGGTGTGAATCAAGGCTCCTGTCTCAGCTATATTTTTAATTGATATGCTTTGTTTTTAATTCTAAAAAAAAACTTAGAAAACTTATCCCCCTAAATAAATTGCTAGAACTTTGAAATTTGAGAGAACAAGAATGTCCGCCATCTAACTATTTAGTTGTTATAAAAGATGACTTAATGAAAATATTTTTCCTTCAAGACCTACATAATAAACTAGCTTTGGCATTTAATGGAAATGATCCAGGAAGTATTTCATTTTATCTTTGAATGTATGTTTTTAAGGTATTGCACTCAAGGTGGAAGACAGATCCTAAGAAAGATAATACCGGTCTCCATGTGCCAGTAGCAAAGTTAATAACTGCAGCTTTAATCCATTCTAAATTACATTGATACTTGCTCAATTATACCAGCAAGAGTCAAGCTGGAGAAAAAAAAATCCCCATAAGTTCCTGGGGAACAACGGTCTGGCTAGATACAGCAAAAACTTTTAGCTTTTATGTTTTACTTTTGCACTTCACTTTCCCCGAGATCTTTACCTGAGGAGATATGGAAAAGGGAGGAAAACATTTATACCTTTTTCTACTTTTAGAAACAAAATGATCCATAACTAAAATTAGGAAATAGTTACTTTGAGGAGAGAAAATTGTATGATTCTCATTTCTTGATCATGGAAAAATGCAACTTTTATGTTAAGAATTCCATGTGCCATAAATGAACAATGCTATAAAGAAAAGCAGCAAGCTATGAGTCTATGACTCATCTGAACCATAATGAAGATCAGTGCCATGTAGATAGGCATTTCATCTCCTGGTCATTCTCAGAAGCTCTAGTCCATCTGCCCCCCAAAAGATGAAGATGAGCCTTGGCAAATTAGATTGAATCTTTTCACTTGAGAGATGATCTAGCTTTAGGGAAGGAGACTGAAGCTTTGTTTCTGGAGATGAGACTGCCTTTGAGAGCTCTAGGACTAGCCAAGGACAGAGCAAGGAACTATAT
Organism: Pedetes capensis; assembly: GCA_007922755.1. Taxonomy (NCBI): domain Eukaryota; kingdom Metazoa; phylum Chordata; class Mammalia; order Rodentia; family Pedetidae; genus Pedetes; species Pedetes capensis. Next base: position 51,134 of record VMDO01008845.1, read on the forward strand.
ACAAGGAACTATGTTGGTTCAGGTAAAAGCAAGGCAGAGGGAGATCCCGTAAGAGTCCTACACAAAATTCTTTTTTTCAAATCTCTTAGACTGTCCTCAACAATATTGGTTTTTAGACAGGAAATGATAAAGTTTTACCTTGCATCTTACTGAAAATCTAACTTGGGAAGTCATATCTTCATAGATTCACTGGCAACCCTGAGACTAGATTATTAGAAATATTGTTATCTGGGAAGCAGAAGATCCTAATAGAGTATTTAAGAGCTAATAGTCTTCCTAACCTCAAAACATATAAGTAAACAGAAGCTTGAAGTCCTTTTGGACCTTTTAAGTACACAGAACAAAACCAAAACAAAATGAAAAAACTTTCAATACAACTCAGCAAAAAATTCTAATTTAAAATCAGTCTAAAACTTTGCAGGTCAACTGTTTTTAAAGCAGAAACTACCTTTATTTTCTCTCTAAAGACTTTGGCTAGGCAACATTTTGAATACTCATAGTTAGAAATTAATTTTCTGCCAAATACAGAACTTACCAGTTTATTTGTTCAATGGAGAGTATTCAATCAAATGAATCTTATTTATTCCAGGAAAAATGTTGTATTTGTAGATTGTGTCCCTAACTCAGAAGGTAGAATCAAATAAATTATATATATGCAAACACTGTATTATGAAAGTCTAAATACAGTAGTGAAAAATATATGTGGCAAAATTAGCAATATATCATTTTAATTCCAAAATGTGAATATTTTATAGGTTGAATACATAAACTATCCAGTTTGTTTATATCATTAATTTGACTTAGAATTTATTTAGAATCATATTAGGCAGTGCATTTATATGTCTACTAATTTTTTTAATTTTTAAGGAATTTTTAAAAGGTGATCTAGAATGGCTTATATTATCAAAAAACACAAGCAATCATTATTAAAGACTTGAATATGTTTCCTATAAATTTTCCAGTTGTGAGCAAAGACATTTGTTTACTATTTCACCAATCTGAGAGGAATTTAGAGTGATGGGTAATCAATAATTATTTATATTGATTATATAAAAATATGTCTTACAGAATAGAGGTTGCCTAGAATTCAAAATAACCTATCATATATTTTCTGAATAAGTAGAAGAGAAGGGCCTGAAGGCAGCAAACAGTAATGATATGGTGATGGAACTGCTAATTACCTTGATACAATCATTACACACTGAATATATGTATTGAATTATCACACTGTACCCCACAAATCTACATAATTAAAAATAATTAAAAATATAAAAGTATGTCTTCCTCTAACAGCTACTTTCAAAAATCAGAATAAGCAAGGACTTCTCTGCTCCATATTTTCCTCATTCATAGTAACAGGAGGTTCTTAGATCTGCCCAATATCCATGGGGGAAAGGTCCCCAGTAAATATTAAAGCCAAACTTATCCCTCACTGGGGGCCATCCCTCACTGCCACTGCAGGTCTCTTTTTAACAGCTCTGTGAAAACTCCACTCTGGTCTGTTGGGCCAGGGAGTCATCTACCAATGAGTAACAAGGCTTCCCTAAAAGAACTTTATTTAGTCAGTTGAGAAACAGTAAAACTAGGAATAGCACTGTAAATTGCATATGTATAAATCAAATTCTCCATTCCTAAGCCTGGACCAAGAAAACTGGGGAGCCTCTAAAAAGTGTTAATTATGGGAGTGTCTTGATTCTATTTGAGGAATGGATTGAGGAAGAGCAAATCTGGAGGTAGTGCTAGTAAGAGTGAAGAAGATTTCATGGAGAAGGTGACCTTAAGCTGAGAATACAAGAGATAAGAGTAAAAACATCAAAGTGGAAGTGTGTGTGTGCACGTGTGTGTGTGTGTGTGTTGGTTAGGGACATAAATATATAACTAAGAAAATCATGGCAATCACTAGGAATTTTGGAATAACAAATAATAGTTGCCTCTGAGTGTGAAGAGAATGAGAGATTGGGGAAGGACTAGGTAACTGGCACATGGATGCTCATTACACAATTATTTTTATAGGTTATATCCATTTTATGTCTACAGCCATAGCACCCTGGCATTCATGACTTGTCAGACCTCAGAAGCTATGCAGGGTCGGACTTGATTAATAATTGCATGGGAGACTACCTGGGAATCCTGGGTGTTGTAGGCCTGGGAGAAAGAGCTTGCAGTACACCCACAAAACAATCAGCCATTGAAAACCTTGTGAATAGCAGAGAGGCACTGACAACTTAGTGCAAGGCATGGCATAGTGTTGCGTAGTATGTCATCTGTTGTACAAAGGGTCAGACCCAATTCAATGGCAGCTAACAATAACAATAATACATATTATAAACATTCTATATCTACTGAAGATTTAATATGTTGTTGTTGTTAGGTGCCCTCGAGTTGTGTCTGACTCAGTGACCCTTATAGGGTTTTCAATGGCCATTGGGGGATTGCCTTGGGAGTGGATTGCCAAGTCCTTCTTCCATGTTTGAGGTGCTGGGAATAGAACCTGGGACCTCAGAGACTGCAGAGCAGTGCTCTACCAACTGAGCTAAATCCCAGCCCTGAAGATTTAATACAAATTACTTAAAATAAGCAAAATATGGTAAATTGATATTTGGGAGAGTTTAAATCAAATCTAACATTGTTGGTAATGGAGATTTTCTAAATCTAGATTTATATGGATTTTTACAATAATTAATCCATCAAGACTTTATTGAACATATTGGCATAAACACTGAGATAAGAAATATCTACAATGAAAAATTACTTGACATGAAGCAGGAAAATATAATTCTTACTCCAAAGTATGAAAACAATTGGGAGTAGACCCATAGACAAATCAACTGTTGAACTTAGTTGACTTACACTTTAAAGTAACTATCAACTGTATGTTAAATAAGGAAAACAATGGATTCAGTGACTGAAAATGTAGTGAATGACAGTTGTGGATGAAATGATAGGGAATTTTAGAAGATATTTAAAAATTAATGAAGAACCAAATGAAACTTCTGTTGTTGTTGTTAGGTGCCACTAAGTCAGGTCCAATTCATAGTGACCCTCCTAGGGTTTCAATGGTTGATTATTTGCCAGGCTTGCTTTGGGATTGGATTGCCACATCTTTCTCCCAAAATGAAAATTCTAGGAATGTAAAATCCTGTATTTGAAATTAAAATTTGTTGAATGGGCTTAAGAACAGATCAGATTCAGCAAGAGAAAGAATCTTCTTTTCTGAGTAGGCATGCATCACTGTCATAAAAGTAGAAAGATCCTCCTCATTAAGTCTAACTATAACATGGGGGGTTACACTCTTAATTAAATCCAGCTAAAGATCCTAAGATAGTTTATGGTTTTATAATTATAGAAAGCAACATCTGTCTCCTCGTGACCACCGAGATTTGCCCCTGGAAGGCAAAAGCGCCTGAGGTTTTTCCTTTCTCCCATCTACGTCAGGGGCCCCAGGTCTGCTGGAGTCCGCCCCGACACCAGAGGATCCCAAGTGAATTGTGTTTAGTATCTGTGTGCATGGCAGCGCCGCCCTTCCGAACCTCCAGGCCGGACAGGGAGGTGTGCGCCCCACATAGAGTTATAGAATTAAGATAACAACATTCATCTTCTTCTGCAGTACGATTATTAGGAGAGATAGGAGAGATTCACATATTTATGGGGATGTTTTTGCACACCCCCTGGTAAAATTTCTTTCATAATCCATTTTTCAATAATGTGAAAAAAAATGTGTGTTCTACACATACTATACTCTATACCATCATTTGTTGTTATAATTATAAGGAATAGTTTTCAATGGGATCTTAAAATTATTCTGTTCCCAAACTGATCTTTTTAAATAACTTCAAATATTATGTTAAGGTGGGCTGGGATTTAGCTCAGTTGGTAGAGCGCTGCTCTGCAGTCTCTGAGGTCTTGAGTTCAATTCCTAGCACCACAAAATGGGGGAAGGACGTGGTAACCCACTCCCAAGGCAATCCCGAAACAGTCAGCCATTGAAAACCCTATGAGGGTCGCTATGAGTCGGACTCAACTTGATGGCACTTAACAACAACAACAACAACATTATGTTGAGGACATTTGGCCAGATTTTTCCATGTGCCCTGTGAATAGTCTTTGTATCTAAAGAAAACTAGTATTTCATTGACCCTTAAGATAGGGTTTAGTAAATAGCAATAATAACAGTGGCACTGATAATAGCTAATACTATTAGCACATACTATGTGTCAGCAATGTTTAAGTGCTTTGGATATCCCAGCTTATTAATCCTCACAGTAATAAACAGGATAGGCCCTGTTGTTACCCATTTTATAGATAAAGATAATGAGGGAACAGAGAGATTTAGAAAAGAAGGAGCAGTAAGCATGGCATATCCCGAAAGTATTATATGACACCATATTTTCCTAGATGACCTGGATGTAACTGAGCAAAGATCTTTCAAGTTAAAGAAATAACAAGAAAGGGAGAGTGGCAATGGAAAAGAAAAAAGGATCACAGCTTTCCCATCTCTCTTTACCTTTTGTCTGAAAGCGTATCATGAATGAACTGAAGCAGCTCCATGTCTGAGGAAATGCAAAAGCCTTTTAGAAAATACCTTAAGTATCTATGAAGTAGTACTTATATCTAAAATTAGAAGGAAAATTAAAGACTGTAAATAATTACTAGGATCACAAACAAAAAATTCAAGTGGTATTGACCCAACTATTGTCCTGGGTTTACCACTCACTGTGCTCATATCATCTTAGGCTAATCAATACACCATTCTAGTTTTCCATTTATAAAATGAAAAGGTTTTATTAGTGATATCTAAGGCCCCTTAAAACTCGACATTCCCCATTTCTTATAATGGCTCAAGAAACTTCAACCTAATCTCTTATTGGATGTTCTGATCTTTAATATATTTTGAGACCTAGATCCTTTCAAATTGCACTTGACCTACAAGGCCAGCTCCTTGTCCTAGTCATTGAAAATACACTATGAGAGATTTCATTTGCTTTGAAAATAGGGAAAATGATACTGACATCATACAGATCTAATCTGCTCCACCCTGTTTGCTGACTTATTTGTTTTTGCTTTGATACTGGCCTAATAAAAATATTAGTAACTCCAGTTATGTCCAAGACAAAGAGGATATATTTTTAGAAGAGTTATGTCCAATTTCCACATAATGAGAATAAACTGTTAACATTTTATGTAAGAGATGGAATGAAAATCTTTTTTGTTATTATGTTATGATGGAATTTTAATTTTAAAGGCCCAGTGTTCCTGCAGAATAAACAGAATGTTTATTTGCATGTTCATCAGTCTCCTTACATAACAAGAATAGATGACTTACACCAATAGAGACTAGAAAGGCGTGAGCAGGATTCATATGAAGATTAGCATCCCTACCAGGGCACTGTTCTGAATCTTTGAATCTTACAGTATATTTTGAAACTGACTTCCACATGTATGATCTCAGTTTTACCTCATAAGAACCCCTAATGGAGACAACAAATGCAAATATGTTCATCTTATAGATAAGGAAAATGAGGCTCAAAGAGGAGGAGCTTGCTCATGGTTTACTAGATGTTTATTTATTTTTGTTATACTTGTCAGTTGAACCCAGAGCCTTGCACGTACTTTGCAAGTGCTCTACTGCTGGGCTGCCCTGCAAGCTCATTTTTTATTTTATTTTATTCTATTATTTTGAGATAGGATTTTGCTAAGTTACACACACTCCCTCTGGCCTCAAACTCATGATCTTCCTGCTTTAGCCAAGTTTCTGTAGCATGTGCCACTGTATGTTTAAAAGCTTGATGTAAGTTTAGAAGTTCAGAGAATTTGCCATTACTGTCCACTTTCTAAGTCCTAGAGAAAGAAGTAGGGCCCCAAACTTTCCAATTGAAGGTCCATTTCCTTTTTGCTCATCTGATTAACTTCTATTATTTGCTTGAGGTCCCTTAAGGTCTAGTTTTCAAGTCCTCCAGACTAGTCACATATCTTTAGTACGGCTGTACTTATCAGAAAGGAAATAGACATAGCCAACAATCTTCATTTTCTGCTAAAGTCTTAACATAGACCCAAATGTAGGCCTAGAAGAATTTATAGTGGGTTTCCCATTTCTTGCCATCTTGAGGGCCATCTCTTTTCAGAACACTTCTGTATTGTATTAAATTGTATTAAATTTCCCTTTGCAACTTTAGTGATAGACTTACATTTTGTGTTATCAAAGAAAACAGGAACTAGAATGGCTTTCCCCCCCTCTTTTCCTTTTCCTTAGTCAATGTAAGAACATAGAGCAGGGCAAGAAAAATGAGCAAATATTGAAAGCAAAGGAACTTATAGAATGTTTTTCACATGCATAGAAGTATAAGGGAGGGATTAAACTTCACTGCTCTACGTTCTTGTTCTGTAGTACTCCTAAGGCCTTTTTCCTCATGGATGCCCATTGAATAGCCAGGAAGAATGCTTCAAACTTTTTGCTAATCAGTGCTTTGGGGATGTGATGGCAAGAAACACTTGAGATGCAGAATTTTCTCTCAAGTCAGGTGGGCACAGTGACATTCCATCTGAGGGTTGTCCTTTAACCTGCTTATCTGGAATATCATTCACCCTAAGAGCACTTAATATATACAAAGTAAAGGACAAGGTGAGGTGAGATGCTGGAACTGCATCCTAAATATGGACATAGTGTGACTATAACTCTGATGGTTAGGCAAGAGGTAAGCTTACCATCAAAGAAATGGACAATAATTCAACTTTAGCTACTATATGCTAGAACAGACATCTTTGAATTTTATACTCCCTACCTTAAATCAGTATTCACTTATTATATATCTCAGTATTTGCTCATGTGTCTGTCAGTTTGTCATGTTGTGGGGGCTTGAGTATTGCTGTGAGCCTGAAAGCTACGTCACTTCAGATACCAGCAGGCCCACCCATGGTAGACAGGTTTCAGCTGAGCTTCCAGACAAAGATATACTAGGGAGAAGGACTTGGCAACTCACTCATGAGACAATTAGCCATTGAAAATCCTATGAATAGAAGAGAAACACTGCCAGATATAGTGCCAGAAAATGAGCCCACTAGGTTGGAAGGCATTCAAAAGATGACTGGGAAAGAATTGCTTCCTCAAAGTAGTATTGATCTTAAGGACAGGAATGGAGTAGAGCCCGTGGGACCTCCTTTTGCTGATGTGGCATGACTCAGAATGAGAACAAACATAGTGGCTGCAACATTGGGCTCAAACATAAAAAAGATATATGCATGGCACAGTGTTGAGCAGTGTTTCATTCTCTTGTACATAGGGTCCTTATGAGTCTGATCTGACTCAATGGCACCCAACAACAACAACAACAAATCTCAATATTATATAATACATTAGTGATACCCTAAATTTGAGGTTAGCACGTTTGTGGGTTTTTTTTTTATTTTGAAGCTATAATTCTTAGGTATAGTAGAAATTTTCAAATGAGAACTCAATGAAGGTAATTCCTGCTGAGGAATTCTGGCTAATGCTTCAATACTACAAGATGAATAATATGTAATTGATATTATATATTATATATTATATATTTTAGAAGTGAATAAAAGCTTCAATATAATAAAATGTTGCTAGTATAACAATCTAATTTAAATTATGGCAACTGACTAAAGTTAACACCCTTCTATTGCTGCTACTAAATCTATGTAACTATATTTCTCATATTAGATCAGCTCATGTCTGTGAATGTATAAATGAGCTCAAAATAATTATTTATTGAAAACGTTAAGGATGTTCTGGCTTAGGGCACTTGATTTTATATGTAGATTTTAGAGGTGTTATCTTAGTTTCCCAAGACATTTTATTTTCTCTTTGTGTAATTGACCAACCGATAGTCCTAAGAGTGATATTATTCAAGGACCATAGTTTGCCTCTGCATTATGGCCCATTAAGAAAGACAGGAGAGCAAACAAGAAGTCTAGGTTATTTAGATGCACCTTTAAAGATCTAATAGAAATGGTAATCTCATGTTCATACAAATCACAGCTGTCACTCAATTATAGTTCAAGGCTATATGAATTTCAGCATCATTGATTTCCTTTCTAAAAACATGAATATGTGTTTCTGCAAGACTCAAATACAACTTCAAGTTTCTCACATCAATAGCAACATCCTTTTCCTTCATACTTTGTAGATAAATATATTTTTGACAAATTGAATTATAATGATGATGATTCTTATAACTGTAAATTACTTCTTCTAAGCCAGTCCCAAGGATGGCTGTAAGGAAGACGCATACTCTTTTAACAAAAAGTTTCTAATATATCAATTATTTTGTGCAGAAAAATGTTTGTGGGAAGGAAAACATGTAGGAGTTCAGAAGCAAATAGCATGAAGCTCTTGCCCTGTGGGAGATGAACTCCTAAGCACCATTAGCATTTTATCCCCACTCAGCACATCTGTAGCAAAGCACGGATTGCATATTTTGACCAGAAATTCATGCTTGGGATTTTATTGGAAAATTTCAAAACCTCATCTGACTGGAAATAATGGATAAAACAAATAAAATATATCATTGGGGTTATTATAAATGGTATTAGTTTAGCCATTATTTTGTTATGTTTCTTTGCATATACCATTTTTATATATACACTAAAATATTTAATTCTAATGAAACATATACATGAATACCACTGATACATTTTTTACAATTGAAAATCTTTGTATGGAGGTGGATCTTACAATTACTGACAGCCAGGAAGCAGTCATGACAGTGCTGTCCTTGCTGGCCAAGGCACATTGGAATTTACAGAATGACTGTCAGAGTTCAAAGATGAGTAGAAAAGGTGAGGATGAACAGCTTTAAACTGCAGAGTGATTTAAGAACTGTCAAAGTCTGAATATAAAGTTTTACCATGCAGTAAACAACTTGCTTTCATTTATTTTTACAATGTAACAACAAATTGATATATTATTGAAATTTATAGCTAAATGAGTTTGAAAGAATTCTTTCAATAAATATAAAATAAAATTTCTTAAAAATAACAGAGCATTGATATATATAGAATAACTGGAAATTCCTTTTTTAATGATATATAAAACAATGGTGTGTGTAGTGAGAGTGGCACACGATTCCATTGTCACTCAAAATCAGTGTGACAATATCCCAGATTCACAACCTTTCTCTTATCAATCTCACCTTAAAAATTTCCTTAAAAAATATAATAAGAGGTTGAACATTGCCCTTTGTTAAACATGTAAAATGACTTTAATGTGGCCCTTCAAATACTTGAGAATCCCAAGCTTGTAAGAGAAATATTTTGAATAAGCAGATGGAACATCCTAATGGCTGTTGTGAAATGATCTAAAGATTTCTACTGTGCATTCGTTAGGATAATCTACCATATCCCACTAAGGAGCTGTTTCTTTGGTCTAAGTCCTTTTACAAAGTGTCAAAGTTTTGTGTATACATTAATTCAGAAAGTCACTGGTCAGAATTTATTCTAAGGATATAATCAGATATGGATAAAGATTTAGCTAGAAGGACATTAACCATGGGCTACTCATTATAGCAAAGCAATGAAAAAATGAAAACAGCTAATGAATAATAAGTCACTAACCAAACAGGTGAATGTGACTCAGTAATTTAAAATTATGTTGGAAGACAATTCAGGATCACCAAAAGGTACTCTAAATGCACTATAAAGTACAAAGAAAAGAGAGTGCCAATAACCATTATGGTCAGTAGAAGCTCTACAAAATGTACAACACTGAAAGCCTGGAATATTTTATGTGTATATATGTAAAGATCCATATTAGGATGATGCATGAGGTTTCTCTAGAATGTTACCTTTTGTCTAAAATGGTTTATATATTTCTTTTATAATAAAAATAATAAATTATTAGAAGTCCTCTCTAAAGTCTGTCTGTTCCAGAAGACAGGATTACCTTGTGTGACTGTTAAATTACTGTGGGTTTTTAAGAGATTGCTTTAGAGCACAGAGACATAAATTCCTAGCATGGAAAGTGAAAAGAAATTGTGGTTCAGAGCATGAAAGTAAGTCTGATTAGGACAAGACTGTCTTGACTTTGGGGTATTTTTTGCATATAAGAGCCATGAAAGTATGAAATGGTTGGGTGTTTGAGAAAAAGATGTTACAAGCTTGCTAAGAGGATGTAAAAACAAACCATTGACTTCACTGTTTTATCTCTGCCTAATTTATATAGGGGCCTGCAGCTGTAGCCCTGTAGCTTCTGATCCTGCCAGATCTTGGAAGCTAAGCAGTCAGGCCCGGTTAGTACTAGGATGGGAGACTGCCTGGGAAACACCAGATCCTGTAGGCTTTGGAGAAGGAGCCTGCAACCCACTCCCAAAAATCAATCTACCATTGAAAGCCCTATGAATAGCAGAACAGCACTGACAATAATGTTTCACCTGTTGTACATAGGGTCACTATGAGCCAGATACCAACTGGACAGCACCTAACAGCAACAATCTATAAAGGGATTCAGAAGTAATGCAATCTTAACATAGTGAGTGAACACACATACACACACAAACACACACGTGTATATATTTTAACTATACAATACCTATCACAATACTAGGCACAAAGCTCAAACTTCGAAGATGTTTTTTAACTTCAGGAAATTTAAAATAGTGGAAAGAGCTTTGGATTAATTACAAAAGATCTGAGTTTAATTTGAGATTCCTTCTTATTTACTAATCTGGACTGATGACGTGTATCTTTGAGGCAGATTTCTACCCTATAAAATTTAGGATACTTATAAAAATAATGTTTCTTCACATAGTTATAAGGATTATTTAATTACATTTTATAAACTATAAATGGTTAGTGCCCGTTAGTTATTACTATCTCTAGTTTTATACAATTCCTTTTAAAGATAGTATCATAATAATGCATGACAGTGCTGCCATCTTTTAGAATTCTTAAAAATTACATGACTGAGAATTAAAGAACAGATGACCTATATAAAAAGAAAAAGAAAACTTTAAATTATTCTTACACACAAGCTACCCCAACTTTAAGGACTTGAAATATTAAAAACAAAACAAAACAAAACACACTGGACTTCTTTGTGTATAGTTACCGTGACGGCAGCTTGACTCATTGACCCCTTAAGGTTTCTTTCTATCTCATGGCTGTAATGAGGATATGTTTTCCATCCAAGATAAGAAAACCTTGTTGAGTAAAGTATTGACCCATGGAAAACTTTAAAGGGGATTAGTTCAATATAACTAAATAGAAAATCCAGAAATAAATTCAACTCCTTGTGGGAATTTATTGCAGGGTAAAGGTAGCATTTCATATTGGTAGTGAAAAGATGGATTATTTAATAAGTGGGGCTGGAACAACTGCAAATCCATCTGGAAAAAAGTGGCTTCTTCATTTTCTACTCCTAAATATATTTCAAATGAATTACATAAGTAAATGTAAAAACACAACACATTAATTTAGTAGATAAACTTGAATGTATTTATAATCATAGAATAAGCTTTCCAAGCATGTCATCAAAGTCAGAAGGTATAAAAGAAAAGATTGATAATTTTGACAAGATAAAATTAATAATTTCTTCACATCATACATACACAGACACACACACACACACACCCTAAAGCATAAAGTTTATGAGATGAATCAAAAATTAGGGGAAATATTCACAGTATGTATGACAGAAAAAAGTCTAAAATCCTTATGTAATAAAGAAGAAATCAATACGAAAGTGAAAACTCAATAAAAATAAGCAAGAGAATAAAATACAAATCATCTATTCATATGTAGAAAAACCACTCCTAATTAAATACTTGACTTTATTCATAATTAATTGACCCCACTTATAATTAAATAAGTAAAAACTAATTGTCAGAAACTTCTTACCTGTTAGTTTAGCAAGAATAAAATATCTTTTATTATTCAGTATTGGTATTTATGTAGTGAAAAATGCATCTTGGTATTATGGGTGGGAGTGTAGATGAACAATCTTTTTGAATGGCAATAGTTATAGAAAATACAACCACTTCTAGAAATTTACTAGAAATATGGTAATATGTAGAGAGCATACAAGAGGTTTGTTGTAGGAGTTTTTGAAAAAACACAAAATTGGAAACAATTTAGGATACTCATTTTTCATTAATGAAATAGAATATTGCATTAACTTAAAAAGCATGGGATCAATCTCTATGGGATGATGTGGAAAGATCTTCAACAGGTACTGTTAAGTTAAAAAAGTAATAAAAATATTGATAGTTTGATGTCATTTGTGTTTCTAATAAACATTTATTTCATTTCCCAAAATGTATCTGAGCTGAGCCTGTAATTGCAGCACTTGGGAGGCAGAGGGAGAAGGATCAAGGGTACCAGGACACTCAGGGTTTCATAGTGAGAATCTGTCTCAAAAAACCCAAAACAACCAAAAGAGTATCTGAAAGGATACAAAAGTATTATTTAAAATGAGTTCTTCTGGGAAATTGTGACACTCGAAAAACATCATCTTTACTTACATCTTTTGTATTATTTAATTTTTATATGATGAGTATGTTAATTTTACAATAAAAAGCTTGTTTAGAACTTAAGTAATGCCAAATAGTGGATCATGCTTATTAACTCTGATGCATAATCTGCTTTTTAGAGTTCTTATAGGAAGACCTTTCAAGGATTATAGACTTTAAAGACATTCAGTGTTCAGATTTACCAATAGGTTCCTATTTTATCTGTTCTGTGCATTGAAATTTTATAAATGTTATTGGCA
>VMDO01008845.1:63957-81183 GCA_007922755.1 Pedetes capensis
ATGACCCTAAGAAAGTCACAGAATCCTTCAGCCTCAGTTTACTCATTGGTACAATGAGTTGAATGATCGTTTCTATATTACAGGGCATTAGGAGAAATATATATATATATATATATATGTAATGTTTAACAGTCTTTAGAACAAGTATTTACTATTCAACAAATGTGCTAAGTTTTATCATAATTTACATTATCATTTAAAGATACCTTCAGTTCTATTACAATTAAATCTGGTCTTCAAATATGAGCAACTTAACAAAATGTAGTTACAAATTGCAATAAGGTAATTTATTCTATAGGCTAAGCAACTATTTCTCATTTATAGAAAAATATCAGAGTTGCAAATATTACCTTCAATTTCTCAAGCAGAAATGATTAGGTGTGTGAAACAAAAAAGATGGAAAATAGCTTGTGATATTAATGAAGAAAAAATATGAAGATAAATCCTGAATCAAAATTGCCAATTGGGCTCACAAATAAAAAGGGAAATAAATGCCATTCGACCTGATGGGAAGAGTGAGGTTATGGGTGTATATGAGGACTTAATACAAGTAGTTAACTTTTACTCTATTTAAATGCAAATTGACAAATGAGTTCAGGAATAAAAAGGGAAATAAATGCCATTCAACTTGCTCAGGAGAGTGAGATTACAGGTATATGAAAGGACTTAGTTGAATCAGTTAGTTTTTATTCTATTTAAATGCAACATGTAAACAACATATGTGGCATATAACACAACCCACTGATAGCATGATTTAATCACTGGGACATGGAATGGAATGTGTTCCATTTCTTGCACGAGAAGAAGAATCATTGTTTTTCACAATCTTTAGTGTCTCTCGCTGTGCTATTTAGAATTTGTACAAGTTAATGTTGGAAAATTTGTTTTATTTCTAGTAAAGTTTTGCACTCCTCCTACCCTGTGTGATAATTTCATTGATAGCTAAAAAGAGAAAAAAGTCAGCCTTACAGAATTTGTTTATCTTAGAGTCTTAACTATTGCTATAAATATTATAATGAAAAATACAGAGTTTCTCTTATAGAAGATACTGACTTTTATTTATTTATTTAAATAGTACATGCTGCACTTTCTGCTTTATAGTGTGGCCAAGTTTTGATGGGCTTTTTTTAAACAAAGAAAGAAAGAAAGAAAGAAAAAAACTGAAGCCTGTTGAGTTTAACACAGAGAAGGTCAAAATTTTGTGGGTGTTTTTATGTTTACACTTTTTATATGGCCACTTAAAGTGTTGCTGGATCCTAGAACAATAAGCTCATGCAATTTGAGAAAGGTCACTGTGGTTTCCTACAAACTCATGGTTTGTTAAGAGGCCATAGCTATAAAACACTTGGTTTTTCTTAGTTGCCTCCCTGTGTAAGTGGTACATTTCCTTTTCTGAGTTTCACAGCCAGTGAAAGTTCCAAATTCTTGACCTGGTAGATGTAAGGTTATTCAGAAGTCCAACAAAGTTTAGTTTAGCAAACAGCTCTAGGGCCTATAAGTTCCAGCGCTTTAGAATTCCAATTGGTTATCTGATTTGTTGGGAATAAATTAGACCAGGGAGCTTTATAGAGTTCCATAAAGCCATGACCCTGTCCAGCAGCACAGGCCACTATGGCCATTGAGGAAGGTATTTCTAGTCTAGCAGTGATATGTTAACTATTCTACCCATTAGAAATACTAGACTGTCCATATTGTACCAGCAAATAGGGAAAACTTCATTTTCATTGATAAAAAGGAATAAGCCAAGTATTGAAGTATGTATATTTACATTTCTCAATTTTTATTCATTTTATCACAAAAATCCAAGGCCACAAGAAAGTAGACTTCCTAATCAGAAAGCCAGGGGAAGCATCTGCTGATATCAAGAAAAAAATTATAAAACTATATGCTCTCTTTATCTTTCCATCCTTTTCCAAACCATTTATTTGGTGTCTATATAAATTCATTGTCGAGGACTCTTTCCCATTTAGAACTATGCAGAATCTTTGATTTTAAGATGTATAGATATCCCTAAATCTATTATATATGAATCTGATATATATATATATATATATATGTATATATATATATATATATATATTTCATTATATGATCATGTCAAATGGCATTATCACTATTTTCTGTTTTCAAAGTTCTAAACAGTGCAACAGTCTGACTGCTAAATTGTTCTGTGACTCAGCTCTGACTTTATAGCATTTTCTAGGATAAATCAGAATGCCACAAATACAGTTCTGGAGTTTATCTATTCAGTGAATTCTATCCCCCAAATTGCTTGATTTCATTTTCTGAATAATATTTCAGAGGTAACACCCCAAATATAAGTTTTTAAATGAAATATGTATGTGTTTGTATATCTGAGCAGGAAATTTTGGTTTTATTTATTCAATGTGAACCAAATCACTCATGTCATGGAAGAAGCCAAATGCCTGCTCAAATTAAAAATTCAGATTGTAATTCTTCAGATGCTAAATTTAACATGAATCAACAGAAAATGACTTTAAATCTCCTAATGCTGTCTCCTATTTACTGATTTGCATAATATTTGAATTTATTTACCTTTTCTCTACAAGACGTGTCTTTCATTCAGTTGGATATTATGTGATTGGATGCTTTAGATAACGTGTGGACATGAAGCATTTCTCCATATCCTTCAGTTTTTGGCTCTCTGGGTCCTTTAAGCATTCTCAGAACTGGAGGTTGTGTGTACTCGGGCGCGTATGTGTAGGCATATCTGCCTGTCTACCTACCACTGTCTTTTTCATATGCATTATTAGGTGTGAAGGATTTACTTTGTAAAGAGTAAAGTATTTTAGAATTTCAGGTAACTCTTTCTGCAATTTCCTTCCAATTTTTTACCACTTCAGAACAGAATAAACTGAGTCACAAATAGTTTGAGTAGCTGGCACAGATGACAAAGCATATGCCATCTGTGGTCTGGATGTCTTTCAACTCCATTATCCTGTCTTGTTTTCTGCAGTTCTTATGTTAATATCAAGATAATTTGTGATTAGTAAAAAGAGTAGTATTTAAGGAAATATAATAACTTTTAAAAAGTTTTGTTCTCTTATGCCACTGGCAAAACTTTTGGAAGCAAAAACCAAAGGATGGGGCATAATCAACTTATTTTTCACTAACTTATTACTTTTTGCTTTTCCTTTCAGTTTGTGAAAAATTGGTTAAGAAAACAGATTTTTTTCTATATCACTGCACATTAGTAAAATTACTGTTTTATACTAGCATTGCTAATAATGTTTCATAATACTGATCACTTTGAAATAGAATATGGTAATTTAAAATTTATTCATTTTATTTATTTACTTATTTTTTGTGGTGCTGAAGGTTGAACCGAGGGCTTCATACTTGCCTGCTTTGCAAGTGCTGTACCAGTGAGATGCACCTCCAGCTCATTTTTTTACTTTTTTGAGACAGGATCTAAAATTACGCAGACTGCCTCTGGTTTGAACTTGCGATCCTCCTGTCTCTGCCTCCTGAGTCACTGGGATTACAGGCGTGCACCACCACACCCTACAGGGTGCACCACACCCACTAAAATTTATTTTTAAAGTCAATTCTCAAGAATACTTCACCTATGAAAGTCTTCTTGGATTAATCAGATTGCTCTTTTTTTCTTGTCTAATAACTTAAAATTGAGAAGAATTGCTTTCAATTTTCTTTCTAATAGATTCAAAAGCAAACAGCTGCCTACTTCATTCTACATAGTAAGTTTCTTCTCCACAAAGACATGGCTTTGACATGCTTCTGTATCTCTCACTTCTTCTTCTTCTTCTTCTTCTTCTTCTTCTTCTTCTTCTTCTTCTTCTTCCTCTTCTTCCTCTTCTTCTTCTTCTTTTTTTTGGTAGATATACAGAGGGTATTCAATAAAAGCTTTAAAATGAACTAGAGATAAAAGGATGGATCAATAAATTCATTTATCTCATAATCACTGCATTTTAGTTCTTCTGCTGAACTGTGAGGTTACCAACAGCAGAGACTGTATCCTTTTTACCACTGTATTCTTAACATCTACTAGGTATTTACTACTACTTGCTAAATGGACAAATGGATGATGTCTATACTTCTTATGTGTACGATTTTTTTTCCAACTTTTATTCAGTTATATATCTTATGTCTTCATAAGCCTGGGAGCTCTTTGAGAATAGGACTCATAGTCTATTGATCTTGGTTTAAGTGCCCAGTAATGCTATGAACAAAGTGGCACTTCAAAAGTATAGTAAATGAGAAAAGCATTCCCTTTGATTAATCTTAAAACCTAGAGATTGTTCATATTTTTAAAAGTCTAAGCCACAATAGTAAACACAATTTAGAAAAAAAGTTTTCAGTAATTAGATATCACTAACCTAATATATAGTCCTAATACCTAATATTTGGATAATGAGGTAAGTTTCCTTTTGAAGTAGCAAGTTCCTAAGATCGAAAATCTAACAAATGGGCATATTACTGCCTAGAAATTTCTGTAATGGATGTACATATTTTATAAAAATTTATTCTGGATAATGTATTTATAATTCTAAGACTCTGACTATAACACTAAATAATTATATTTCCCATTTCCATACTTAAGTATTTTTCATTGTAAAGGTAATAACTACTCATTAAGTGAAATGGAAAAATATATGTAGAAAGAAGAAGAAAATTGGCTCAAGTCCCACCACCCCAAAACAACTACCTCTAATATTTTAGTCTGTTTCTTTCTAACTTTTAAAAATACATATTCATGATTTTCCTCTTTAAGTTATAATCAATTTTTAATTGTATTCTTATATAAGAATTTACTGCTTGAGAAAAATGCTTGCTAGTTGTAAGTAAGCAAATGTAGTTCCAAGTTGTTCTCTAAGTTCACTGATTATGTTCTTTCCTGAGAAGCTCATACCTGTAATTGATCCCACAGATGAAAATAATGTATGCGTGTGTATGTGTGATTTTAACAAATATCTGCCTCTCTAACCCTTTGTCCCTAAGTAGAAAATGAGACTCTGAACATTTTCTAGAAAATTAATTCTGGAGATGTTCTATTATAAATATGTAATGAAATAAATTCTGTGCCCCAGCTAGTTTCTACTATAAAGCTGAAGTCTTCAGAGCAAGCCATATCACATCTGAAAGGTCACTATTCACCTTTAAAAATAAAGGGCTCATATAAATATTTACCATGCAGGGTTGTTTGGTGTATTAAAGAAGTAATTTATTCATGCAACATGCTTAGAGAAGTGCTTAACACATAAAAATGCTTCATAAATGTCAATTATAATTACTATTACTGGGAAGTCTTGTGGTCACATACTAATTCCAAATTTTGAAGTTTAATTTTTTTCTTTTCCTGGATTCAGTGAAAAGGAAAGTGATATTTTTTCATAATGATATTTTAGAAATCATTTAAATATTACCATATTCTATACACCCTTGTATTTTCATGTGATCAATGTAAAAAATATTGGAAGACATGACCATTTTACCATTGGCTGCCTGCTGTACTTTTCTCCAATTATTCTTTCTTCTCCTTCCTACCTTCCTTCCTTTTCTTTTTTTCTTAATCCCTTCCTTTCTTACTTTCTCTCTTCTTCCTTCCTTCCTCCCTCCCTTCCTTCCTCCCCTCCCCTCCTCTTTCTTTCTTTCTTTTCTTCTCTCTCTCTCTCTCTCTCTCTCTCTCTCTCTCTCTCTCTCTCTTGCTTCTTTTATAATAGAAATTACAAGGCTACTAGAGGCTTTTGGGCTATCTCAGAAGCAACCTGGTTAGATTTCTTACTAACAATATAAAAATATTATCCCATCAAAGACAGAAAGACTTAAAGACAGCTTAAAGACAGCAGAAGATGAGGTAGAACAGGTCATGGCGTATATACAAAGCACAAAGCAAGAAGAGCCAGGAATTCACTTTAACAGAGAATAATTTGCTCCTGACTACACATACTAGTACTACTATTCATTTATTTGTTGAGATAAAGGGTAGAGATTTTAGTCTAGAGATTTAAGTCAGTAAGCTTTTCAATTTAAAAGTTTAACAGCCATTTAGGTAGTAGATTGACAACTGCCAATCAATATTCATCCCTAAACTGTTATTTCTTTGAATATAAAATATTTCAGCAATGGTTTCAAATATTTTCTTTTGATGTTTTGTGTGGGTTAGAGATTTTCACATTAATTTAAAAGTGACTGAGTGCTCTTTGGAAAAGGATTATTTGTGTATGTGTATATATATGTGTGTGTGTGTAGGGGGAAATCCATGTTTCACTTTAGTGGATCATGTGAGTAAATCTGGAATTCACCTTTTTGCTTCCTTGTAGACATTTATGAAGTCACGAGGTGAAAACTAGGAAATAAATGGGGATAGATGAGATGAGCTCAAAATAAATGAATATTTCAAGATTTCTCAATGATCTATTCTGATGGGGAGTCAACACAAGGATTAGAAATCACTATTCCCAAATGACTCATTGGCAGTAAGACACAGAAAGGGCTTGGTGTCCTTCTATGTGAATTGGATCTTTTTTTTGTTTATTTAAGGGAGGAAACTTGGACCCTGAGTGATGATGTGATTTTCTCTCAGATGACACTGCCAAACCGTGGCATAGCATGAATGAGATGCCACATCCTTTGGCAATTACTACTTTGTCTCACCAATTCATCACACTGTTATTTGTCCTTTAGAGATGAGTAGCTAACAGCCACTCTAGAACAGTATAATGCAATGAGGAAAAAGCAGAATATTATCAATATTGACTCATAGACAAGGTAAAGGGAAATGGTTAGAATGCAGTCTACAATCTGTATTTAAGGATCATTATCACATAGATTATATAATATGTAGGTTATTTATTTGTATGGTCATAAAGAATGTTAAAAAAAAGACTTTCAAGAAATTCTAGAGAATGTGAAATACTATAAAGTGATAATTCCATTAGGAAGATCATACAGTTTAAACAGGAAACTATTCCAAGAAGAATCAAAATGATACTTTTACAAAAATGATACAAAATGAATGCTTTTTTTCAATAGAAAGATAATACCACATGCTAACTATGACAACATCCACTTTTGAAGCTTATTCAGTAGCATAGATCCTTACAACTCCAATAATTTTTTAAAAGAGAGAGGATTTATATGTCTGACAGCATAAAATTATGAACAAGTATAAGATAGCAAAATTTTAGCTTCAGGTCATTCTATTCTCTACATTCCAGGTATTAAATTAAATATCTTTCGATATAATGCAAACTAAATTGTTCCAAGCTGGGGTTTGTCTCAGTTGGTAGATTGCTGGTAGGCACACTCTGAAGTCCTGGGTTTGAATTCCAGCACAGCAAAAAATGGGAAAAGGACTAGCAGCCTACTCCTGAAACAATAATTAAAACAA
Organism: Pedetes capensis; assembly: GCA_007922755.1. Classification (NCBI taxonomy): domain Eukaryota; kingdom Metazoa; phylum Chordata; class Mammalia; order Rodentia; family Pedetidae; genus Pedetes; species Pedetes capensis. The sequence continues at coordinate 71,330 of VMDO01008845.1, forward strand.
TCAGCCATTGAAAACCTTATGAATTGCAGAGAAGCACTGACAAAGTGTTAGACATAACACAGTGTCGGGGAGTGTTTCCTCTGTTGTACATAGGGTTGCTATGAGTAGGATCCAACTCCATGGCACCTAACAACAACAGTAACAACATCTCTTTCTATTTACAGTGCATCCCACAAATCATAGTATAATTTTAAGTTTTAATATCTTGCAAAATTATATAAATGTTACAAACATATAAAATGTCATTGAAGCCAGGCACAGTGATGGGGAGGCAAGAGGATTGCAAGTTTGAGGCCAGAGGCAGCCTGAGTAATTTAGAGAGACCGTCTCAAGGTAAAAAATAAAAAAGGAGCTAGAGGTTTAGCTCAGTGGGAGAGCACTTGCAAAGTATATGTAAGGCTCTAGGTTCAATCCTCCACTACCACAAAAATACATATAATTTGAAATTTAACTATTTGAATTATTTTATGCTTAGTAAGTTTTGTGAGTTTTTAGTAATAAATTTACTTTGATGTTTTACATCCTCCAATTAATAATAAGAAATAACTGACATAGGCACAATCTTTAGCCAATGACAAATGGTTCTGGATAGAAAGTATCCAAAACAAACTTTGCCCCCTTCAACATAGTGTCTAGAGATATCCCTGTGCATAACTTCTGGGACGAAGCAAAACCCATAGCTATTATAAGAGATTCACATAAACAACAGAAGCATTTCACTAAATAGAGGTCTACTTTGTCAGGGCAGAATTCTGTGCTCCATTATGTAGGTCTGTTCTACTGGGAAGAAAGGGCTATCTTTGTGGTTAAAATGATTAAAGCTAAAGCATCTTTGGAGGAAATAGTCCTGCTCAATTTTAATTACAGGGATAAAGTTATTGTTATTCATTACCTCAAAGTGTCAAAAATTTAAATTTAATTTAGTAAGCACATTAAAGCATAGTAATCTAACTGCTTATCTGAAGTTCCAGAGTATAATATACCAGTGTCTACAGCTCTGAAATATTAGTAATTTTTCCCTCAGACTCTAAAAATGGTCAGATGATGCTCTGATACTTTGGATGAGTCCAAAACTACTAACAAAGTAGTACACGACTAACAAACACAGTAGCCTGAACACTTCCAGGCCCATCAGTGTACTATATTTATTTCTACACCATCAGAGCCCAGGTTGTGAATTTATAAATAAAAAAATTCACATTTTAATGGATTTGCAAATTAAAATATTCACACTTTGTTGGATTTATAAATCAAAATAGTGTAACTGCCTAGTCCCTTTCTAGACTATGTAGAGTCTTAGTAGGCTGACAAGTTTGGGAATTTTTCTCCCATTCTAGAAAGTATACCTATCATGTGTTTATTTCTACCTTTTAATTTAGCTTTAGTGCTGCATCACATAAAAGTATTGGCTCAATTTCATTTTAGTGGATTAATAGAGGATATTAGACAGGAGGTGTATAATTTCCTCAAGATAAAAGGTACCTAAGATCATCCACAAGTGGTGAATTTTAAAATTAATTAGAAATCTTTGACATGTTTTATTAGTGAGGTGCCAGAGAGGACAGATGGCAATTAGTCACACAGGTGTTGGTGGTTAGTGTTTTTGATTGAGGAAAGCAGCACCATCCAAAACAAAACAAAACAAAACAAAACAAACAAAAAAATCCCTCTAAATCTATGGAAGCAAACTGTTATTAGAAGATATTTAAAGTATCACCTATCAATAGTGTAGCCTTCTTAGATCCTATGTAAATCCTTTGCTTATTTTCAAATTTTCCAAATGGCTGATTGGTGGAAAGTCCAATCCTAAGAAGAGGGAAGTTCCTTTATTCAGGCCAGTAGTTATCCAAATGCTGTCCCTGGACCAGCAGCATGGGCTTCACTTGGGAATTTATTAGAAATGCAAATTCTTTGAGCTTGCTCCAGATCTACTGAATCAGAGACTCTGGTGATGAAGACATGATTCTCATGAAAGAAAAAAAAATAAAAATTTTTGTTGTAAGTTATTTGGATGTGTTTGGGGAAAAGATTATCTGAAGAGAGTAGAGTGAAATGTAAGAGTAAGGTAAATTATTATTATAGCTAGTGTTATCTTTAAATTATAAAACAACATTTGATTATGGGTAGGATATTTAATTATCTTTAGTTTCTTCATTTTTAATTTATTAGGATTAATGCAGTTGAATTAAGACTTTATTGACATACCACTATAATTCTAAATGTGACTGCATTTTGTGAAGAATTATTTGTTTTAGAGAGTGCAAGTTATTAAGAGTGAGGACCTAGGCTGAGCTGCTGTTAAAAATCTTTGTACATTGACAGGGACTTGAGATGCTAAATTATCATCTTTGGTGTCATATGCCCATCTTTCATTCCTATGATTTCAGGAATATTTCCTTCAATCAAGCATTTCCTTTACATATCACAAAACAGTGCAGAAAACCACAAACCATCTCAGAAGATGGAAGATTAGCAAACTGTCTATTTAGAGAGGCAATACAAAAAATATTCTTTTCTTTTGAATTTAGTCATATATACTCATCAAACCAACTCCAGAATTCCATGGGGATACAACTATATATGATCTTACAAATATACTGACATTCTTTTAACAATTATTTTTATTAAATTTTGTTCATTTCTCATACCAGTTTCTATGTCAATATTGCCAATTTTGAATACCACTCACGGCGAAAGATTAAAAACAAACAAAAAAGGACTCCTCTAGCTTAGGATAACTGAAACAACCCCAGGGTTTAGTTAGCAAGATCTTCATTAAAATTCACAGGACAACTAAAGTTTTAATAATGATGAAATCACCAATGAATTATCACAGAAGTTGTTTTTAAGTCATTGCTGTTAAATTATATTTAGTGTACTCAACAAAGAAGCAAAGTTCATAAATGTTAACATACTCTCTAAATTAAAATATTACTTTCAGATTTTAAAAATTCAACAAAAGAATATGAGTTTTCTTAGTATGAACACTGTTCATGCTCTAACAAACTGCCCATTGACAGCTATGAAGAAATAACTGTCATAACTATATGACATGAAGAGGAAAAACCATGGTAAAATAATCAATTCTCACTATTTCAAATGTTCATTCTTTCTCAACTTTAGGAAAGACCCTGCATAATGAAGTCTACATGAAAGCAAGTGCGGGATCTATAACAAAAGGCTACCCCCACAAGTCCCAAAGAGACTGTCTTCAGGGTTGAAAGGGTTAGGCTCCACAGTACAGCAGTGCCAAAGGAAAGGAAAGGAAAGGGAAAGTCTTGCCAGCCTTTCCTGGTTTTCTCCATTCTCCACTAATCACTAATTTATCTTTAGAAGTCCTGTTGTTTGCACTGGTTCTGGCTGCACCCTCTTTAGCCTTGGGCATAGCAGAATAGCATTCAGGAGGTTAGGATAAAAGATATTGTAACCAGCAGAGAATATAGTTTATTGACAGGACTCTTTACAGACAGATAATGATAGTAATGAGAAAACTGTATAATCGCTTTGTATAGTGGGCCAAAACCTCATTCAATGGCTAATATACAGGGAGCAAAATTATTAAAGCATTTTATTTCCAACACTGGTATCATTCCCTAAATTAGAACAGACTCACTAACAGTCCATCTGGCTAGGTTTTGGAAGGGTGGACAGATTGTAGTCTATGAATGCAACTCTTTGGAATACAAATGGCAGGAGTGATCCTTTCCAAAAGACCTAAAAGGACTTCTGTAGGAATTCAATACAAATCTACATCACAGAGCCTTGATGGCTCATATCCAAAAGAGAAAAATTTAAAAAATACAAGAGTATTCATGCCCTTGGTATGAAAGATAATTTCCTATATCCTGGTCAATGCAGAAATGCTTGGCCAACTAGATGCAGGATCAATTTATTTGGCCACTGTGCTTTATGAAAGGTCAGCATACTGTCAAACCATTGGGTAAAAGAGTGCTCTGACTGCCCTTCATTTGATGTTGGTATACACAGGAGTCATAGAAACCCAGACTTCCTTGGATCATGGTTAAAATGGGAGACTTTTTTCCCCATTTAGGTATGTATATGCAATCTATCCAAGGCAACACAGCCAGGGAGATCTCCTAGAGCACAGGCTGTGGCTTCTGGGTTCTGTGGTGCAATGCAAGTTAAGAGGAGTCAAATCCCACTTGCCCCACCCCCTTGCCACTGTCAACTCATAGCATTGTTGTTGTTGGGTACCATCAAGTCATATCTGACTCATAGCAACCCTTATAGGGCTTTCAATGGCTGACTGTTTCGGGATTACCTTGGGAGAGGATTGCCACATCCCAGCCCAACTCATAGCATTAGAGCAAAGAAAATCTGCATGGCCTGTTTTGCTCTGCCATACAAGCAGAAAGGAATTTCTATAATAATAATTAAGTCCCAGCAGTCTTGTGTGGTAGAGAACCTCACTCACAATAGGTATTCAAATAGACCACTGAATAGGATGAACTAGCTCTAGCCTCAGCTCTGCTAATTGCCTAATTGACTGTTTCTTTTATGGGCTTTCACAAAATAAAGATACTAACAGTACTTGCCTCCCAGGACCATGCCAACTATGAAGTGGGACAACACCTCAAAAAACATCTTCTGAACTTTGAGGGAATAAAAATACCACTTTTTAAAAAGTAGCCTGAGGACTAAGACTTCAGAGGGTAAAAGTGGTGCCAATTTTCACACTTTTATTCAATGACATAGGTAATCTAAATTGAAGAATACAGTTTTTCTTGGGACTTAGTTAATGTGATTTTCATTTTGAGTGAGCCAAAATTATGTCTGACAGATACTATCATTTTCCCTCTATTAACTAAAATGCTTAAGAGATGGCTCAGCATCAATCATTCAATATGACTTCATTTTTTTTGCAGGAAGTTCTGGCATCCATCCTTTTCTCCAGAAGCCTGATGCTTTCTATGACTTATACTTCATACTTTCAATTTGATTGTTAGCCTTTCACTTCTGTTGAAATGCATTATTATTGGTTTTTATATTTTTGTGTTAGTAAAACATCTGAGATGAAGTTTCAGTGGGGGAAGACATTGATGGAAAAATCAAAAGACTTTGCATTGTCAGATGCCTAGACAAGAACTGGGAGGCAGGGGAAGAAAACGCACTGAACGATTGTTTGTTTTATTAGTTTGTTCTGGGTTCACTCTGATTGAAAAAAAGTATAAAGGCAGGGTCCTTTGCTCATGAGGTTTAGTAGCTAAAGATCTGACACCTACAGAAGTAAGCTACAAATACATAGAAGGTTTTTCCTCCATTCAAAAAGCACTCAATTTTCTTCTGCCCTGAATGCTATTTTTTGTGTGTGTGTGGTACAGGGGGTTGAACCCAGGGCCCCGCGCCTGCATGCTCTGCAAGTGCTGAACCACTGAGCTGTGCCACCAGCCCATTTTTTTTACTTTTTGAGACAGGGTCTTGCTAAATTACGCAGACTGCCTCTGGTATCGAATTTGCGATCCTCCTGCCTCTGCCTCCCCAGCCGCTGGGATTATAGGCGTGCACCACTGCGCCCGGCCTGAATGCTATTTGTGAAATAAATTTGAGAGTCCTTGTTCACAAGTATGGTAGAAGCTTGCTTTTCCTTTCTTAATGATTAGCAGCTAGTACAGATACTCTTATCATCCTAGAGATCAGGTCTCCATCCCACATTTCAAAGTACAAATCAAGTACTATGGTTAACAAAGGATCCTTTTGTCTGACAGAGTGATGATCTTGAAGATGCCACTTTAAAAAGAATGGCTCAAAGGAGAAAGTTGACGATCAACATTTTTCCAATGTCGTAAAGTTCTATACCAAAATATCTAAACAAAAAGCTAAGAAACGACTTAGTGCACACCTATGAAATGTTTAACATAGATTGCATATTGTGTATTTTCAACAGCCCTAAGAAGTGGACATTATCTCTAGTTTTTTTTTTTTAATTTATATAACAACAACAATAGTAACCACAACATTAATTTATTTACTTTTGTGGCACTGGGGGTCTGGGGGACCCAGGGCCTCACACATACTTTGCAAATGCTCTGCCACTGAGCTTCACTCCCAGCTCCTTTTTATTTTTTAAATTAAGACAAGGTCTCCCTAAATTACACAGGCTGCTTCTGGCCTTGAACCTGCAATACTCCTGTCTCTGCTTCCTGAATTGCTGGGATTACAGGTGTGCATCACCACACTTGGATCTTATTATCTCTAGTTTAAAGAGTAGAAAGTAAAGTTGAGTATGATTAAGAAGGATGCCCCAAATCACACAGGGAGGAAAAAGTAGATAAACTGGGCTTTGTAATCCAGGAGAGTGTGTTCTAAAACTCAATTCATTTCCCTCTTTCTCAGGCTGCCTCCTAGGACACAGTCTCTCTAGTCAAAAGTGAACACCTTTGCTCAAAGATTATAAGACTGACTCCTTCAATAATAATTTTCACTCTGTTGAATAAAAATGTCAATTCAGGTATTAACTAAAATGCCCAACAGATGATTCAGCACTAATTATCCAATATGACTTCATTTTTTTGCAGGAAATTCTGGCATTCCTTCCTCCAGAGGTTATCTCTATGTCTCTCCATGTTAATATTCCTTCCAACAAAATTCCAGTTTAATAATTACAGTATCAAAATAAAGCACTCCTATAGTTTGCATTTTTCATAGCAATAATGACAGATTATTAAACTCACTTTAATAGTAGTTGCAGAACTGAACACAACAATAGTCTTGCAAACAACAAACAACAGTTTTATTATATTTTCTCTCCCTCTATTTTTCCATAAAATAAGTGTACCACAAACCTTTACTAAAGAAATGCACAGCTGGTAAATCAGAAATATTTATCCTTTCACAAGTCCAGAGAGACTAGATTTTTGGGAAATATGTAAGTAATTCTATATAGAACTATTCAAATATTCATACCAAAGAGAGAACTTGTATTGAGTTACACTAGATGTATTATGTAGTGTCTTAATCTATATAAAAAACCAATAAAGAAACTGATTATGACATTCATCTTGCAGATTAGAAAACCAAGGTTCAGAGAATTAAAAACATTCCCAAGATGATTAAATTAGTCAGTGATCAAATGGTGATGATAATCTTCCCTGCTCAGTGAACATACTGCCTCTCTGCATTACATACAGATTGTTTTATGGCTATTAATAATCCTCTCATAATTTTTCACATGAACACATAGAGAAATAAGTGTAAATCTCAAGATCATTAAATCTTGTTGACTTATGATTTTCCATTCTATACTTAGGCTTTATTTCTCCAAGTGTGATCTACATTTCCTGTAATCATAATATGGTTTATGTGAGACCCAAGTCATTATAAAAAATGAAACCTATTGGATAATATATCCCAAACAAGCTGAAATGCAAATTTTATTCTTCACATTAAAAAATTTCTACTTATCTGGGAAGTTCTCTGTATAAGCTTAAATTCCTGAAGTGTGTGGTTCTGTTTTGTTTAACTTTATATTCTCCTTAGTGCTTAAGCACTATCTCATACAATGGAAACAGAGGTCACTTGCCTTTCATCAATAAGTGTTACATGACATTATAAATGCTAAATGTTTTCTATAAATTGAAAACTGATATAGAGTTAGTGAGCATTAACTACCTCTATCAATAAAGTAAATTTCACAATTTTTGATCAAGTGAATAAGTAAACTAATGTTGTCTTTGAAAACATCTCTTCTAGCTAATACTGTGATACAAAGTCCTCTGGGGTTTGCAAATAGGATTTTCAACTTTTTAAAATAACCTTTGAAAGTTTTTTGTCTCCTTTCAAATCTCAGACTTCTTAATTCACATTGAGTAAGTTTTCCTATTTACTTAACATCATTGTGTTTATATGCATGCACTAAAGCAGATAATGCATTCAGGCTAGTATTTTGCTATTCTGTCTGAGATGGAATAACTTAGTTGGTGAGGCCATCCAGAAGTTCTGTCTTGCTTCTAGGCATTGACTTTAAGTTGTGAGTGTGTGCAGGAAGTATGAGAGCATTTTTAAAGTGCCAACTAAATCTTGATAGCTGTTTTATATGGTAAATCCTTCGAGTCCCCAGACACATGCTATTTCATGGAAGTAAGTGGCACACTTTGTCACCAGAACTAGGTATTAATTTTGTTCATACTCTACTGATCAGCCTAAAGAAATCTGTCTTAGAGTGGCATACAATTCTGTTTAAAAAATGTTAACTGATTTGGGTTAACTGTTTCCTGTTAACTGATTTTGGAACAAAAAATCTTGTAGAAAATTCTGAGCTCTTCTGACATTATGTAAAATATAAGATCTCTAAAAACGTATAGGGGTTAGTAGATGGAATGATCTTTTATTTTTTCTCAAAAGGAAGGCTTTTTATTTCTTTCATATACTTAGTACTTCTTAATTTCATTAATACATATTTTTGTGAGGAAATGTATGTTCTCATGAAGTTCCTTTTGACTCATTCTTAATGTAAGAAATTACTGGTGGAATTTAAATATGGGTTACACATTAAATACTAATATTAAGTCATTGTTAAATATCCTGATTTTGAGAACATGTCTATAGTTACACAAGAAGATATATTTGTTCTTAGAAAACATACATAAAGCTAGGCATGGTAGCATACGCCTATAATCCTGGCGACTTGGGAGGCAGAGTCAGGAGGATCACAATTTTGAGGCCAGGGGCAGCTTGCATAACTTAGCAAAGACCCTGACTCAAAGTAACTAGTAGAGCATTTGCAGAGTATGGTAGAGCACTGGTAGAGCACTGGTAGAGCATTTGCAGAGTATGTGTGAGGCCCTGGGTTCAATCTCCAATAAGTTGGGGGGGGGGAGAAAAAAGAAAGAAAACACACACAAGTATTTCAGGGTAAAGGCCATAATGTTTCTAGTTTATTCTTTTTAAGTTTTTTTTATTAGTAATTTTTAATGTACAACTTAGTGGGTCTCACTATGACATTTCTATATATGCATTTCATTGCACATTTATTTCCCCCTTACCCTCTCATGACCCTTCTCCCCCATCTCCTCCATCCCCATCCAACTAACAACAACAACAACAACAAAAATAGATTATAAAATCCGGATAAGGAACATGTAGAAATTCTTTGTATTATACTTGTGACTTTTCTGTTAGTTTGAAATTTTATGGAAACAAAAAGTAAAACAAATATACCAATGTCAAGAAAAAGTTGTGAAACAATTGCCTTAATTTTAAATGAACATTCACAAAGACTTTATTAAATTGTCCAGTGAAGTAATGAAAAAGCATTTTTCTCTTAAACTGTATTCCAGGATCCAAGTTAAGGTTATATTCCTTCACTGACAACATTTTCTAATATGAGTTTAGTGCTTCAGATGAGAAGAATATAATTTAGTACAGATGAGAAGAATATGGTATAGTTTAGGTTTATTAGGTTGTTCCATGAACCACAGTATATTAGAACAAATTAAGACATACAATGGTTGAAATAGGAAAAGAACTACTGTGTTATTCTCTCTTCAGAATGCTTCATTGGATAAAGATTTATTGGTTTAATTCAACACTATACATTTTCTACTTTTCAACTTCTCTCTGACATTAGTAAAATTAAATATTTTAAAATTTGAATCATAAATGGATACTTACAGATATAGCTATACATCTATCTCTTTCTTAAATTTTCTAGAATCCCATAGCTTTTTAACTTAGTGAAAACATATTCTTTGGTTTTTACTGTTATTATTAAAGTTTATTCCTTGGTGACTTGCTTCTTATTAGATTTTGCAATTTTATTTCAAAAATTAACAAAATAACCCTCATATCAATCACACAGCTAGATTTTCACAATTTTTTCATGAGTCACTTTTTCT
>VMDO01008846.1:0-54205 GCA_007922755.1 Pedetes capensis
TCTTTCTGTGAAAAATCTATTCCTACCTTGGTATATGGGCTGGGATTTGGCTCAGTGGGTAGAGCGCTGTGCTGCAGTCTCTGAGGTCCCGAGTTCAATTCCCAGCACCGCAAAAATGGGAGAAGGGCCTGGCAATCCACTCCCAAGGCAATCCCGAAACAGTCAGCCATTGAAAACCCTATGAGGGTCGCTATGAGTCAGATACCGACTCGACGGCACCTAACAACAACAACAACAACCTTGGTATATTTCATCATGGATTTCTGTATTTTTCTTATTTGTAAAGTTCCTTGTATTATGTAGATATAGATCTCTTGTCAGTTCTAAACATTTCGAATAACTATTCTTATCTGTTAATTTTGTTCATTATCTCCATAATTAAAAAGAAATCTTCAATTTTTATATAATTAAATTAATTCATTTGTAACCTCATAATTTGTGTTTTTAATGGTTTTCTCTATAAAATCTTTTTTCGCATCCTTCAGGAACAAGAGTAGTCTCCTTTATAGCAGTCTATTAATTTTGCTGGATGATTCTACCTGAAATCCAACTTTGCCATTTTTGGTGAAAAATAAGTTTTATTTTTCTCCAAAGAGTGATCCAGTTCTTGCATACTATCTACTAAACAACCTGCCTTTTCTTCATTAATTTTGGTTGAGATGATTGTTATAAAACATTTTGCATGGCCAAATGTGGACTACCTAATAGATAAAAAGCTACTACAATATTCAGTTTTCTATGTTTCTCTTGAACCAAATTACTGAACTCTTGCCTTCTTATTCTCAGAGATTAGTCTGCTTGTTTAAAGGATAGACTCAAGCAAGGCTTCTGTGAGCCCTAACCTTGGATTCCATTCCTGAGAAGTGGCCTTCAGTTTTTCTGATGCCAAAATTTGCCTTGGAAACCTGCCTTAACTTTTTTTCTCTCTAGCTGCCTTTGCTTCTCCCTTCTGAGTCTTCATGTCATATGGATTTTATTCATTCAAAGAATTGTGGGCAATTGCTACACATTAAGCAAAGTACTAGTTCAACTGTGTCCACAACACAGTGAACAATACTGACAGGGTCTGATCCAATACAACCAACAGAGGAAGAGATGAATTAAGTGAATAATCAAATGTGTCTATAAGTTGCAAACTAAGGTAAGTGCTGGGAAGCAAAGGGAAAACGTACTATGTGAGACTATAGTGGGGAGGTTGAGGCCTCACTTAGATTAGGTGGTAGTTTATAGCATAGTGGATGTAGAATTTAAGATGTGAGCTGGTGAAGTAGCAGTTTGCTATGAGTAGGTAGGATAGTTCTAAAGAGAGCAGACACAAGTAAAGGGCTTGAAGGAGAAAGAAAATTGTAGGAGTGTGCAAAACCCCAAAAGAGACATTGATGGCTGCCAGAAATATTCTATATTGTATCATAGGGCCATGGTTTGAGGTAATTGGACTTAGAACCATATGAATATTTCTAAAATAGAATTCTCACCAAGACCAGGATTCCATGGTGTTTCTAAAGTGCTCTGCAAATTAAGTACATTTAGAAAGATCCTCAGAGATATTTAGAAGTTCCTTATAATTAAGAGTCCCAAGTTAATAATAAGAATCCCTACAATAAGAGTCCCAGATACAAAGATGAGAAAGATAGGTTTTTTCCTCTTAAGATATAAACAGACTCAAGAGATTGTGGCTCCCATTCAACATATAAAGTCATAATTTAACTGTATTGGAGAGCCAAATTTTCAAAACAACCAAGTAGACAGAATATCAAAATATGAGAAGTTTATCCAAAGATGACTAGGAACTCTAAGTTGTTTTGCCGTTAGCAGAGCATGGAAAGAAGAGGTGCCAACAACAGAGGTAAGAAACTTTTGTTGTTGTTGTTGTTGTTGTTAGGTGCCATTGAGTCAGTATCCGACTCATAGCGACCCTCATAGGGTTTTCAATGGCTAACTGTTTCAGGATTGCCTTGGGAGTGGATTGCCAGGCCCTTCTCCCATTTTTGCGGTGCTGGGAATTGAACTCGGGACCTCAGAGACTGCATCGCAGTGCTCTACCAACTGAGCTAAATCCCAGCCCTAAGAAACCTTTAATACTTCTTAAAGGCAAACTGTGGACTAGCAGGACAATTTAGAATCCCTAAATTCTTGAGCTCCAGACGCATGGAGAATCTGCACACATTCAACAATTTAACACTATCCACTATGCTGATCACAAGAAACATGTGATGAAGAAGACATGGTCTCCCATCCAAGTACTAACCAGGCCCGACCCTGCTTAGCTTCCGAGATCAGACGAGATGGGGCACATTCAGGGTGGTATGGCCGTAGATAAGAATGATGCCAATATAAATGGACTAGAAATCGCATGTAATTGTTCTAACAAGATAAAAACAAAGACCACTACAGGAAAAGCTTCTATCTTAAACAGAACTGGAATCCAAGGACATATAGAAAAAAACTACATAGTAAAAGATAGAGAAGACTTGGATGGGAAACCTAGATGGGAAGGGGGGAGGGGGTAAGTATAGGGGAGGGTAAGGGGTAACCTATATGAATAATGTTTATCAAATTGCATATATGAAAATTGTCACAATGAAAAGCATGTCAAAATGAATCACATTATGATGTACATTAAAAATTTCTAATAAAAAAAAAAGAAGAAGACACGGGAAAGCCTTTCACAGGGCTCAGGCATCAATGCGGCCATCAGCTGTAGCACAGGGAGTTGGCTCAAACACAGCAGTGTCCTAGGCTCATGTCCCTTACAATGTAAAAGCCTGACACTGATCTTTTTATTCTGGATAAATGTTGGTAGCTACTGGAACAAAGTTAGAAACAAATGCCACATGATGCTCAGAAAAGCCTAGAAAACACTCCTGTCCCCAAATCCCCACAAAACATCTTTAGTTGCTGGGATGGAGGAGAAAATCCACTCTTCTTGCCCTACACTGAACCTAAGCAGAAAATATATATCCCTGAAGGGAGGACAGGAAATACCCTCATGCTCAGGATCGGCTACTAAGACAAAGCTGCTGCAATAAAGCAGCAGCAGGAAACTGGTCCATACCTAAGACTGCCAAGACACAAGGTAGAATTCAGATGGCACAGGAGGAAGGGACAGGAATGGTGCAGAAACCCACTCCTCAGATTCAAGAATACAAAGCAGCCTAAGACTGAAGTAGAAGACAGACAGAGGTGCTGTCCTTTACCAGCACTATTTGCATTGAATCAAATAAAAAACAACAAAACTATACCACGAGGGAAGTGAGAGCACACTGAGCACACTGTAGCCATCTGCAGTGCAGGCGTGTGAAGCTAACTAAAGCAGGATAGAACTGGGGGTGAATAGGGAACACTAAGGGCCACTGCCCACCCCCACCCCCGCCACCACACCCTTAACTCCTCTCCAGAAATCTCAAACTTGCACTAAGGTGATAGCAGCAACTTTCTGCTATAGGAATATGAAGTCTATGACACAATGAAATAACTAAAAAAATAACACAACCCAAACGCAAGGAAATTCCTGGGGTTGGTTTAACTCCCTATACCAACAGTCTGGCAGCAAGGCATCAATACTGTTTACCTTATTCCCTACTCTGTATACAACGTAAGCAATAAAAAATTATGAGACACAGAATATCAGGAAAAAAATAGATCTATTGTCAAAGAATCAAGCAATCAACAAAAACCAGACCCAGAGATGGCACAAGTGATGGCACCATCAGATAAAAACTTCAAAATATATATAACTAGATTGGGAAAAGACCAATGAAATAGCAAGACTGTGAAAAGAACAGATACAAATTGTTATTAAAGCTCCATATCTATTTGATGGGCTGGGATTTAGCTCAGTTGGTAGAGCACTGCTCTGCAGTCTCTGAGGTCCCTGGTTTGATTCCCAGCATAATAAAAATGGGAGAAGGACATGGCAATCTACTCCAGAGGCAATCCAGAAATAACCAGCCATTGAAAATCCTATGAGGGTCACTATGAGTCCGATACAACTTAATGGCTCCTAACGCATTAACATCTATTAGATATTGAAAACTACCCCAGAGAAAACTACAAGCCAATATGACTTCACAAAGTAGAACCTACCAAAGATTTAGGAAGGAATTAATATTAATTTTAGATCAACTCTTTTAGAAAGTAAAAGAGAAAGGAATATTTGCCAACTCATTTTATTAGGCCAACAAAAACTTATTGCTAATACCATAAAATGCACTGCAATAAAATGAAACTACAAGAAAAGATACTTTCATGAATAAACATGCAAGAGTACCCTGAAAAATTATTGCAGTCAAATCCAGCAACATATACAAAAGATAATGCATCACAAATTAGGTAGTCTTATTTTAGGAAAACAAAATTGGTTCAACACTGAAAAAAATAATTTAATTCACTATGTTGGCATACTAAGAAAGCAAAAGTATATGCCTTCTTGAAAGAAAAAAATTTCACAAAATTCAAAATGCATTTCTAGCATAAATGCTCAACTAGAAACAAAGGAATTTCTTAATCCTATAAAGAATATGTAAATAATTACAAATTGACACAATGGTGAAAGAGTGAAGCATTTTCCCATAAGATCAGAAAAAACGGAAGCTAATATACTGTCACCATGTCTGGTCACCATTGAATATATGTGGTTTGCTGTACATGCGCATGCATGTGCAGGTACACATGCACTCACAGAACAAAGATTGGAAAGAAAGAAGCAAAAATGCTCCCTCATCACAGACTACATTATTGTTTACATAGAAAAACCCATGGTATCTAAAATAATGCTACCAGAGCTGATAACTAAATTTAGCAAAATCACAGAATACACAGTAAATATTTTAAAATCAACTGTGCTTTCATAATGCTCTTAGAAAATAAATGAAAACTAAGATATTAAAACAATCCAATTTATAATCAAAACAACTGAAATAGAGATAAATTTTGTGAAATATGTGCAAGATCTCTATTCTGAAAGCTAATGTTGCTGGGAAAATTTAAAAATTGAGCATATATAAATGCAGAAATACACTCTGTTAACAAGATAGAAGACACACTCTGTCAAAGTGTCAATTCTCTCCACATTGATCCTTCAATTAAATATAACTCAAAAATGCTGATCAATACTTCTGCAGAAGTTATCAAGTTAATACTAAAATGTTTATCACACTAGAATACCAAAAACGATTTTGAAGAACAAAGTTGGAGGCCTAATACTACCAGTATAAAGGTTTAATATGAAGTCATAGTAATCAAGAAAGTACTATATTGGTGTGAAGATAATTGTAGAGGTCAATAAAATGGGATAAGGAGTTTATAAACTTGCCAACATATGTATGATCAACAGATTTTCAACAAGTGTCCAAGCAATTCATTTGGGAAAAAGATAGTCTTTCAAATGAATTGTGCCAGAACAAGTGGGCATCCATATCCAGAAAATGAACTTCAATTCCCATTTTCTAAAAGATATTATGCAATCCAAAATGAATTATAGACCTAAACATGAGAGCTCTGCCTACAATGTCTTAAAGACAATACAGAAGAAAATCCATATAACCTCAAGTTAGTTGAGTATTTCTTAGGACAAACAAAGCATAAATCATGAGAAAAAACTGTTACATTTAACTTCATCAAAATTAGCAATTTCTCTTCTTCAAAATATCTTATTTAAAAGATGAGAAAACAGTCTACAGTTATGGAGAAAATATTGACAAAGCTCATATCTGATAAAAGACTCAGATCCAAAAACACATTTAAAACTCTTAAGAAAGTAATCCAATAAAAATATGTGAAATATTTATACTGATTTCACTAAATAATATACATGAAGGCTGGAAGGTAGGTCAGTAATAGAGCACTTGCCTAGCATACTCAAGACCCTGAGTTCAATCTTCAGGACTGGAAAAAAAAGAAAGAAAGAATATGTGAACTGAAAGAAAATAATCACAAGATGCATGTTATCATTAGTTAAAGGAATGAAAATTAAAAATAAACAATGAAATTTTAGTACATGACTACAACTGCTAAAATCAAAGGGACTAATATTAGTAATTGCTGGCTACAATATAAAGCAACTGGAACTCATATTGCTGAAAATACAAAATGACCTAACCATTTTAGAAAACACTTTGGCATCTTCATGTAAAAATATGTGTGTGGTATGTATGTACGTATTTATCATTTTTCCTCCCGCTCTTTTTTTTTTTTTTTTCCAGTACTAGGTGGCTAAACCCAGGGACTTTTGCCCACTAGGCTCTACCACTGAGCTACACCCCCAGGCCCTCAGACCCTTTTTAGATTTTTATATTGAGACAGAGTCTATTATGCAGGATGCCTCTGCCCTCTATCTCATGATCCTCCTGCCTCAACTTCCCAAGTCCCTGGGATTACAGGCATATATCATTGTGCCCAGCTGTTTATATTTACCTTAAAACCCAACAATATTGCTTCTAGTTATCCAAGAGAAATAAAACCTACACTCATACAAAGACCTCTACCCAAATTCTCATGCTAGATTCATAATATCCAAAAGTTGGAAATAGTTGAACATCCATTAATTGGTGAAAGAATAAACAAATTGTATTAGGGCAATACAATAGAATATTCCTAATTAACATAAAAAGCAAAAAAAAAAAACTGGCATACAGAATAACGTGGATTAATCTCAAAATCATTATGGTAAGTGAAAGAAGTCAAACTCAAAAGACTGCATACTGCATGATTCCTTTTCAATGACATTTTTAAAAAGCAAACCTAAAACTTGGAAAATGTATCAGTGCCTGCCAGTAACTAGGGGTAGAAAGAGATTAACTGACATGAGGCAATGGTGTATTTGAGGTAATGGATGTATTCTGTCTTGATTATAGTGATATTAACATGACTGGATGCATCTGTCAAAAATTTACTATTGGCCTGGGAATGAACATAGCTCAATGGTAGATTCCTTGCCTAGCATGTGCAAAGCTCCAGGTTCAATTCTCACCACAGAAACAAAGATAAAGGAAGAACACATTCACTGTTCACTTTTAAAAGGTGAATTTTAAGGTCTTCAGTTGTACCTCAATACATACTGCTTTTTTAAAAAAAGACAAATAGGACTGTCTCTGTATCATGGAGATTACAATTTAGTGTGGAAAATAAATGAACCAACTATAAAATAATGTGTTAAATGCAGTAATTCAACAAATATTTGATTTAACTTTTATTTGTGGAGGTTATACTATGAGCCAAGTGCTGTTTTGGCCCTTTAGATACCTTGGTGGAAGAAAACAAATATTGTTTTAGGTGTAAACAGGACATGACCTCCTTATCTATTTAAACTTAGCTGCAGAGCTTTTTGTCAGTTAAGGCAGAAATTGATATCTGAGGGCTCTGCATACAGAATTCCCAGAATTATGAGGGACACTGAGGGCAAACTCTTGGGGGTCTACTGCTCCTTGTCTCATGGAGTCTTTGCAGACCTGCCTGCTAGTATTACAATGATAACAATCAGTATATGCTGAATCTTATGTTACCCAATCGCCTTATTCTTTATGTTAGCTCTGTTCCCATGTTATACTTTAAACTTATGCTTTTTGATGTTGTCCTTTAACCTGACCCTGAGCTTTGTTTAACCTTAATAAAAGGAGACACAGCCCTCTAGGCAGCACTCTAACTCCTGAGAGGGTGGAGTCCCCCATTGTGATTCTCATCCAATGGAGTCTGCCTGGTTTTGGGGTACCAAAAAACAACAAGATATTTCTTATTTTATGAAGTTTATATTATACTGAGGGTATATGGACAGTACAAAAAAAAATACATAAATTATAGCAAATTAAGTAATAAGTGCTATTTTAAAATATATATAATAATTACATCATAAAGGTAATGGGAGCTGAATTGTGAAGGGCCTTTGAGGGCTTTCTAAGGATTTTGATTTTCACTCCAAGTCAAATGGTAGACATTAAGAATTTTTATGTTGTGTCTTTGCCATTTAACAATTTAAGAATTTAAGCTGCAGAGTAAAATAAAGTCCCCATGTACAGCAATACAAGTAATGTCAAATTACAAAATTAGTAACAAATAATTTTGGTCAATTTCAGGATTTTTACAGGAGATCATGATCTGAATTACTTTTTGTTTTCCAGTACTTACAGTTGAACACAGGGCCCCACATGTACTAGGCAAGTGTTCAACCACTGAGCTGGACTCCTAGCCTTTTTTTTTATTTGTTAAGACAGGATTTCACTAAATTGGGCAGGCTTCCTCTGACCTTGAACCTGCCAGGTTCTTGCTTCAACCTGCCAATTTACTGGAATTACAGATGTGCATCATGGCTCTTGGCATGACTTACATTTTAAAAGGATCATTTTCATCTCAGTTGAGACAATGGTAGAATTCACCCAGGAGACTACTGTAGTAATCCTAGTGAAGAGATTATGGTAATTCAGAGATGGTCATTGAGGATATGGAGACAAAGATTCAGATTTTGGACATATTTTGAAGGTAGAGCCTATGAAATTCCCTAAAAAATGTAATATAGATACAAGGAAGAGCAGAGAATGACTGAAAGGCTTTTGACTAGAATTATGAACCAACCAGAATTATGAAGTTGCAAAGAACTATAAATGGAAAAGCCTATTATATAGGATGGGGATAATTCAGCATTTGGCCTGAAATATTTTAGAGTGAGTCATGTCACATCAGCAAATGGAGATCCTTGGGGCTTTACTCCATTCCCATCACTAAGGTAGACTCTGCTTTGAGGAGGCAACTATTCCCCAGTCGTCTTTTGAGTGTCTTCCAAACTGGAGGGCTGATTTCCTGGCAAAGATATCATTCAAGAGGAAAGTAAAAGGTTATTAAAAGATAGGAAACAAAGAAGAAAACAAAACACATGTCAAAAGAGATACTGACTCTTTTCCTTGAACATAGAGCAGCTAAAGTAAAAGGAAGATACGATGAAGTTAAAGTACTAAACATAAGATTCCAAAAGGAAGCTCAAGAAGACAAAATCAAATATTATAATGACAAATGCAGGCCTGCAGCTGTAGCCCTGTGGCATCTGATCCCGTCAGATCTCGGAAGCTAAGCAGGGTCGGGCCTGGTTAGTAGTTGGATGAGAGACTGCCTGGGAACACCAGGTGTTGCAGGCTTGGGAGAAGGACCCGGCAACTCACTCCCAAAAAACAATCAGCCATTGAAAACCCTATGAGCAGCAGAGAAGCACTGACAATAGTGTTTCACCTGTTGTATACAGGGTCACTATGAGTCAGATACCAACTTGATGGCACCTAACAACAACAAATGACATATGCAAAGAGCTGGAGATAAAAAAACAAAAAGGGAAGAACATGCTACTTTTCTCAAGTTTAACAAATTGAAAAAATTCAAACCTACAGTGGCAAATAGTGAAGGATTCTACAGGGAAAATATTAAATGATGCAGGAAACATCAAAAGAAGCTGGAAGGAATACACAGAGTCATTATACCAAAAAGAATTGGTGGATGACCAACCATTTCAAGACATTGCATGTGATCAGGAACCAATGATCTTTAAGGACAAAGTGAAAGCTACCTTGAAGGAACTGACGAAACACAAGGCTCCAGAAATTGATGGAATACCAATAGAGATGTTTCAACAAACAGAGGTAACACTGGAGGTGCTCATATGTTTATGCTAAGAGATGTGAAAAATAGCTACCTGGGCAACTGACTGGAAGTAGTCCATATTTGTGCCTATTCTCAAGAAAGAGGATCCAACTGAATGTGGAAATTATCAAACGATATCAATATCAGACACAAGTACAATTTAGCTAATGATCATTCAAAACTGACAGCAGCATTATACAGAGAGGGGACTTCCAGAAAAATCAAGCCAGATTTAGAAGACCTTGGAACCAGGGACATGATTGCTGATGTCAGAGAATATGAGAAAAGTGTCTATATATGTTTTATTGACTATGCAAAGGCATTTGATATGTGGGTCACAATAAGTTATGGATAACACTAAAGAATAGGAATGCCAGAGCACCTAATTGTATTCAGGAGGAATCTGTACATGGACCAAGAGGCAGTCACTCAAACAGAACAAGAAAACACTGCCTGGTTTATAAGAAAGGTGTGCATCAACATGGTATCCTTTCACCATACCTCTTCAATTTCTATGCTAAGCAAATAATCTGAGAAGCTGGACTTTATGAAAAAGAATGCAGCATCATCATTGGAGAAAGACTCATTAACAATCTGCATTATGGAAATGACACAACTCTGCTTTCTGAAAGCGAAGAGGATTTGAAACACTGATGAAGATCAAAGAACATAGCCTTCAGTATGGATTGCACCTTAACATCAGCAAAACAAAATCCATACAACTGGGTCAGTACATAGCTTCATGACAAATGCAGAAAAGATTGAGGTTGTCCAAGATTTTGCTGTACTTGGTTCTACAATCAAGACTCATGGAAGCAGTAGCCAAGAAATCAAAAGATGCATTGCACTGGGAAAAGCTGTTACAAAAGACCTCTGAAAAGATGTCACATTGAAGATGAAGGTGTGCCTGACTCATGACATGGTATTTTCAGTCACATGATATGGTTGTGAAAGCTGGACACTGAAGAAGGGAGACAGGAGAATTGATGCTTTTGAATTATGATACTGGAAATGAATATGGAATATACCATGGATTGCCAAAAGAACCAGTAGATCTGTCCTAGAAGGAGTACAACCAGAGTCCTCCTTGGAAGCTAAGTTGGCTAGAGTGCATGTGACATGTTTTGTACATGTTGTCTGGAGGAATCAATCCCTAAAGAAGGACATCATGGTTGGGAGAGTGCCAGGTCAACAAAGGAAGACCCTTAACTAGATAGATTGACAGTGTCTGCAACAATGGGCTTAATCATAAAAAAGATCATGTGCCTGGCATAGAATTGGCAAGTGCTTTTTTTTTTCTGTTACACATAGAGTCTCTTCGAGTCAGACCCAACTCAGTGGCATCTAACAACAATTTTAGGGTGAGATATGTATTTGACATCAATGTAAAGATGTAAAGTACATAAGTACATAGTCAGATATGTATATGTGTGGGCGAGAGAGGTATGTGCTAGAGATAGACATTTAAGAATTGGTGAAGATTACGTGCACACACACACACACACACACACACACACACACATCATTAAAGCCTTTAGAATGGATAGAATCCCTAAAGAAGTAAATGTAAATAGAAAAGAGAACTAATGACTGACCCCTGAATTCCTCCAAGATTAAAAGTTTAAGGGTGCTAAGAAGATAGACTTGTGAGGGAAAAAAAGGAAGATAATCTGAAGAATGTGTTGAGATCAGAGCCAAGTGAAGAAAGTGTATGAAAGACCATGTGAAGTTTTCTGATGGAATGGGGACTAAGGATGACCCACTGACTTTAGTAATGTGGTGGTCATAATTGGTCTTAAAAGTGTAATTTCAAAGAAGTAGAGGAATAAAAATCTGGAAGGAACAGGTGTGAAAAGAGGTTTATGGAAAGAAATTTTAAAAAGTATAAAAGATTTTCTTAAGTAGCTTGGTAAACAAAGTGAATAGAGAAATAGGATGGTAGCTGGTAGAGAAGACAGGGTCAAGAGAAGCTTTAGAAGTTTATTTTACTTTTTTATTATAAGGAATTTCATATGAATACAAAAGTGCAGACAGTATAGTACCCATCACCAAGCTTTGACATTTATGAATATTTTGCTATTCTCAATTCATTTATATCCTCCTGTATTATTAAAGCACATGCTAAGCTTAATTTTAGTTCACAAAAAAATACTTCAGAATGCATTTTGAACTGGTAAGGACTTTTGAGCATAACCACAATACCATTGTCACATCAAACAAGGTTTAGGAGAAATCTTTAATATTTTCCTATACCTAGTAAGTTTTTATTTTTCTTTGTGTCTTGAGATGGGAGAAATGACTAAATGGTTCCATGCAGATGGGAATAATCTAGTCAAGGGAGAATACTGATGTCGTAGAGATAAAAAAAAATTTGAGGCAGAACAATGTCCTTCACTAGACTAGAAGAGGTATGAAATCTAGTATACAGGTAATTAACTTTAATCACAAGGATAGTTCATCTACTGTAAAAGGATGTTGTTGTTGTTAGGTGCCATCGAGTCAGTATCCGACTCATAGCGACCCTCACAGGGTTTTCAATGGCTGTTTCGGGATTGCCTTGGGAGTGGATTCCCAGGCCCTTCTCCCATTTTTATGGTGCTGGGAATTGAACTCAGGACCTCAGAGACTGCAGCGCAGGGCTCTACCAACTGAGCCAAATCCCAGTCCACTGTAAAAGGATAGAAAGTGCAAATATATTTGGTACAGTTATCAATGCTGAATATCTTGACCAAAGAACAGTGGGAATTTGTGGTATTTCTCTTTCATTTGCTTTCATTTTTAAAGAATAAGATGTAAAGACACTGGTTAAAATAGAAGATAGGCTGGGTGGTGTTGGGAATTTTCAATGAAAAGATAGTATGTTAATAATCTGACATTGTGAGAGGTATCCACTATGATTTTACAGGCCCACTTGGAAGTTGTGACCACAGATTTAAGGTGAGACTAGTCAACTTGGTTGTGCACTTTCCCCTAAGCATACTCAGCTTCAGTACGGTGGAGCTACCTATAGGATATTATAGATTTATGTTGGTCTGGCTATTCCCAATGTCCAGGGAAAATACATTTTGGATGATGCAATACTAACCATGATCCTAAAAGAATCGTCATAGAAATGTGGCAAAAAGGAGGGTATAAGCACAAAAAGAATCATTGAAAATACACAAGGCAAAGAAGTGAGAAACAAGAGTTTGATTTTAAGAAAATGGATCAGTTTGACTTTGCTGAAATTTAAACTGTAAAGGATGGAGTAGTACCTACTGATCAAGGAAGAACGATGGGTGGTTACTGAATAGTACTTAGGAGTAAGAAGTTATATTGTGCTATGCATAATAGGTCAGCTATAGAGAGTGATTGTGGGCTGTATATTTCAAAAAGCTAGATGAAAGGATTTTGAAATTTTTGCCATAAAAATAAATTTAAATTTGATAAATGAACAAAAGTATCAAAGTAAAACAAAAACAGACAAGTAGGCATGAGTAACACAGCAAAAGACTACAGAAGAGGGCTAGAGGTCTTCTCTTTGAGCTTTCCCCATCTCTGCTGCTGAGATTCTCCCAGAGCAAAGATCTGTTCCCAAGTAAGAACTAATCAGCCTCTACTATGCCTCTAGCAGAGCTGTGGTTATTGAACATTTCAATAAATGTAAAGTCAGACTGTAGGAGTTCAACCACTCCTAGAAGTTACTACTCTTTCTATTAGGAAAAGTCTAGTGGAAGCCTATTTTCCTCTGACAGATCTGCTCTCAGCCCTTCACAGCTCAAGTCACACTTCCATCTGGGTATAGAGATAAGGTGGTCAAACATAGGACCAGTGTTACCCTGTGAAGTAAAGAGTTGCAGATTTCTGTCTACATAACCTCTTCCAGGACAAATTTGAGGTTTTATAAGGAGACAAAGGAGGATGTCCTTGATCTGATGGAAGCAGATTCTACCTTGTAGTTTGAGTTACCTGATGTTTCCTCTCCCTTAGTCACATAAAATATAGCATACCATATAATAAAATTAATATTAACATTATTTTATATGATTAAGAGAAAAAATAGATTAATTCTACTTACATCCACCTCAATTTTTCTTCATCCCCATGCCCATAAATCTTTATCATCTTTGAGAGGATTATGATAATCCCTGACCTCTAGGATTAAAACAAAGAGACAATATCAAAATTAATAGGAATGATAACAATTACAATGATTCTATTAAACATTGAATTCCACTGTAATCCACTCAGGCCCTATTAAGGATCAATTCCTGTAAGTAAGCAAACTAAGTCAGAAAGTGACCAAGTGACTTGATCAATATCATACAGCTGGTAATATAGACAGGATTGCTGTGTACCTTCAAATCAAACTCAATGTATCCATCTGCCCCTCATGAATAAGACTGGCTTAAGGCCCACAGATTTTCCTATTCCAGAACTTTGCCTGGCTATACTGTCCAATGTCTACTGAATTTTTAATCTTCATGAAGTCATTCTTTTCTGCCTGGTCTGTGACAGGGTAAGATGAGGAATTCAATCTTTCGCACTCCCCAAAACAACTCCATTCTCTGGGTGTTGAGAGGCCATGCCTAACAGAAAGTTGGGCTAGGTGGAGAGCAAGAAGTAATATCACAGCTAAGAAAACTTTATAATAGATATCCCTGTTTTTCTAAAAGTCTTTTGGACAATTCTGCCACTTCAGGCACTGTCCTCTGTCCATGTTGCTGGATTCCATCTTTGTATTTTTCTTTTCATTACTAGTCTCAAGACCAAAAATGTTGATATTATATGCAATAATTTTACTGTAGCATTTTCATTAAATTTATTTCACTCTCATTTCCATTTTTCTTTTTCTTCTAACTCCAAGTGACTCAAAGTCATATTATCTTTACCTATTTTCCTAAATAAGGACAGTTTCTTCTCCAAAAGTAACTTTCTAGTGAATAAAAGTGTAGGTTTCTTCATGTAGTTATATTGTAAAAGGTTTTGGTCATGCATCTTTTGATCTATAATCACAATTGATTTAAATCAGTTGTTTTTGCTGACTACAGCCATATATAAAACTTGATAATCATAAATGTGACCTCAAAATAACTAATGCAAAATTGAAAAACTGCCAAAACTCATGGTTAACAATTTATTTCTCTAATTGAATATATGATTAATGACACTTCCAGTTTATGATTTAATACACAAATGCACTTTGTGAGAACACAGATTTACAAGTTGAATAATAGTGTACTTAGTATAAGCCACACTGTAGGAAAACAATAATTAAAACAATAACTAAAAGAGAAAAGTACTCCCTAAATAATGGCATTCTGGCATGTTGACATTTTATTAAGCATACACATAAGAATAGGAGTAGGAAAAATGACAATTTAGTTAAGTTCTACTACAACTTTACATGAAGGCTGGAATTATTCATTCACCATTGTAATACCCTGTCCGGTACCCAGAAGAGTGCCTGGTTCTTTTATGTATTGACTACATAAATATCTGTTGAATATATAAAGCTGAGTTCTAATTTGAAACCAAATTTGTGTCTGGGAGATAATTTTGAGCCTAACAATTCCCATGCTTTTCCAGCAATTTTTAGTTACGTTCCAATGGCTTGGGAAGTCAGGAAAGATTTCAATGAATGAGAATGAAGCAACATCTACCAAACGACATTATTATATAATTTATAAAGTATAACATTTAGAACAAGTCAGAACAAAGAGGAATTAAAATATGAGATTAATTTGCAGAGAAGATCTATTAATGTTTACTACATTATGTTAGTCTGCAACCATAGCACCCTAGCATCTGACCCTGCCTGATCTCAGAAGCTAAGCAGGGTTGGTCTGGTTAGTCCTTGAATGGGAGGCTACCTGAGAATACCAGGTGCTGTAGGCTAAGGAGAAGGACCTGACAATCCACACCCAAAACAACCTGCCACTGAAAGCTTTATGAATAGCAGAGAATCACTGACAATAGTGTCAGGCATGGCACAATGTTGGAGAATGTTTTGTTCTGTTGTATATAGGGTTGCTTGTTGTTGTTGTTATGTGCCATTGAGTCAGTATCCGACTCATAGCCACCCTCATAGGGTTTTCAATGGCTGACTCTTTTGGGATTGCCTTGGGAGTGGATTGCCAGGCCCTTCTCCCATTTTTGCGGTGCTGGGAATTGAACTTGGGACCTCAGAGACTGCAGCGCAGCGCTCTACCAACTGAGCTAAATCCCAGCCCATATATAGGGTTGCTAAGGGATGGGATTTAGCTCAGTTGGTAGAGCATTGCTCTGCAGTCTATGAGGTCCCAGGTTTGATTCCCAGCACCATAAAAATGGAAGAAGGATGTGGCAATACACTCCTGAGGCAATCCTGAAATAATCAGCCACTGAAAACCCTATGATGAGACTCAATGGCACCTAACAACAGTCAGACGCGACTGGACAGCCCCCAATAACAACAAACATGTTATGTGTTTATGTTTCACCATGTCATCTCATTTAATCCTTACAAGGCAAATAGCTGTGGTAGGCAAAATATTCTTTATCACAAAATATGTCCATATCCTAAGCTCCTGAACTTGTTAATGTGTTACATTAAAGGGAAAAAGAAAAAAACGGAAAAAAAAAGGATTTTGAAGATGTAATAAAAGTTAAGAATCTCAAGATGTGGAGTTAGGTGGAATATAATCACATGAATCATTAACTGCAGAGAATCTTTCCTAGCTGTAGTCACTCAAGGAAAAATCCAATATTTCTGGCTTTCAAGAGGAAAGAATGTGGCCAGGAGCTAAGGATATAAGTGACCTTCAGATATTAGAAAAGAAAAAGCAGCACATTATTCCTTGAGCCTCCAAAACAGAATGCAGCACTGATGATGCTCGATTTTCACACAATGAGACCCAAGCCACACTTAACCTACTGCATTAGTTTTCTGTTACGCTATAACAAATCACCACAAAATCTGGTGGCTTAAAAACAACAACAAAATTATTATCCTACAATTCTGGATGTCAAAACTCTGAAATGGATTTTACAAGTTAAAAATCAAGATGTTTTCCTTCTGGAGGGTCTAGGTAAGAACCTGTTTCTTCATCTTTTCTAGCTTCTTAGAAACGGCCCAACTTCCGTGCGATAAACAACTGCACCACTAGAACTTACATTCTCCTGTCTCCTTCCCATAAACACTCATTTGATTACATTGGATCCACTCAAAAAAGTTCCAAATAATATCATCTCAAATTCTTAATTTTATCACAGTTTTGAAGTGCCGTTCGCCACTTTAAAAAAAGGTGGAAATATTTAAGGGACCATTATTTTATGTACCACACATACAGAACTGTAAAAAATAAATTTGTCTTGATAAAGTCACTAAATTTGTGGCAATTTGTTTGTTGTTGTTGTTGGGTGGCATCAAGTCAGATCCAACTCATAGTGACTCTAAATACAGCAGTAAAAAAAATACTACCCAACATTGTGCCATGCAATCGTGTTATGTTTGAGCTCATTATACACACATTATGTTTCTTCTCCAGCTTGGATTTAGCTCAGTTGGTAGAAGCACTGCTCTGCAGTCTCAGAGGTCCCAGGTTCGATTTCCTGCACCACAAAAATGGGAGAAGGACGTGGCAACCCACTCCTAAGGCAATGTCGAAACACTCAGCCCCTAAAAATCCTATGAGGGTTGCTATGAGTCAGACATGACTCGATGGCACCTAACAACGTTTCCTCTCATTTTGAGTCATGCCACATCAACAAAAGGAGATCCCCATCATTAAGGTCAATTCTACTTTGAGGAAGCAACTTTGCTCCAGTCATTTCTTTAATGCCTTCCAACCTGGGGGCTCATTTTCCAGCACTATATTTGACAGTGTTTTTCTTCCATTCATAGGGTTTACAATGGCTAGTTATTTCAGGATCGGGCTGTCAGGTCCTTCTCCATAGTCTGTCTTAATCTGAAAGCTCAGCTAAAACCTCACCACCATGGGTGGCCCTGCTGGTATCTGAAAAACAGGTGGCATAGCTTTCAGCATTATAGCAACAGGCAAGCCCCCATAGCATGACAAGCTCACAGACACATAAAGTGTAATTTGTAACAACAGGAATAAAAACTAATACAGTTGCATTATCCTTAATATACAGATAAAGAGCAGGATATGTATATATCTGTAATTCCAGAACTTGGGAAGCTGAGTCAGGAGAATTTCAAGCTAGAGGCCAGCTTGGGCTACATACTGAGATCTTGTCTCAGAACAAAACAAGAAAGTACTGGCAAACAAAATTTCATAGAAATTAAATATCTTGCACTAGTCATACAACTAGAGTCATCTAAATTTCTGGAAAGTCATCCATGTTCTAAATAACATATCTAACTCAGACAGTAACAGCTGTATGAAAACTACAATACCCTACTAAATATTTCATTTATCCATTGGTTCAACATTTATAGAGTGCCCACTATACATTATATATCTTCTAAATGTGCAATCTTCCTTATTAAGCATGTCTCTTCCTAACTTTCCTATTAATAATTCCTAGTTGATTAAGCCCAATTTCTCATATGAAGCAAATTCATTTCACTACTATTTTCTCTGCATCTTAAAATTATACTTGGATATTTTGTGATTTTTTTTTCAGAAAAGGTTATTATGAAAACCAGATTTGTAAGTAAGAAAGTAGACAGTTACAAGAGAAACAAGAAGTCCAATCCTGGGCTGCTAGAGTAGTCCTTTAAGAGCATGTGTACTCACCTTTTTCAATCCATTGTTAGTTTAGGTATCCAGAAAACAGACTTTAAAATAGGACTGGAGTTTTCTTGAAGAATGCTGTGAGAAACAAGATTTGTAAGGAAGTAAAGGAAGTAGATGGTGCCTTGGCAGGTCTGAGCTCCTCAGCAAGAGACAGACGTTTGAGGCCAACCACAAACCTGAAAAACCGCTCAAGGTGCCTAAGGCAGGTCTAACATACTTTCTTCTGGCATTCTCTCTCTGCCCCAGAGATATTGGCAGAGGGGTGTATTAAAGGTTCTATACAACAGTGGCTAATTGCCAATGATTACGTGCACGTGTCACATAGGGATTACATCATAGCAGTAACTGTGTGCACGTGCCAATCCGAATCTCATTATCTCAGCCTGTTAACCATTTCAGCCACCTGTCTAACAGGCAAAAAAGGGAAATCAAACTATTACAATAACAACTGGGGACTAAAGAGATCACACAGGCAGTCCTATGGCTGTGAGGACATTTCAAATGGGCCTAAAACTGAGGCAAAAGAGCTGAGTCCCGAAAACTCCATGCTGACCAGTCATTAGAAGCAGGGCTTCCTCAACTTTTCCTGTTTTAAAACAGCTCTCTTTGAGTAAGACAGCTGTTGGAGGGAGACTCAACTCTGAGCCAGGAGCAGCTAATACCCTTGGCAACACCTCAGTCATAAAGAGGAAATTTGAGCAGTACATCACAGTGTCTGCTACATTCTACCCTCAGCATAATATGGATCCAATTATCCTGTATAAATTCATCCCATTTTAAAAGAGCTCAAATGGTCTCTTTTCTTGGTGAATCTTGTAAGAGAATAGTCAGTGGGAGAAACTGTAGTCCCACTGTGACTTCTAATCCTGTAGCTTTCAGCAACACACATCATCTCTGACTTCCACAATCTGCTCTAGATTCTCCACACCCTCAGTTAGCACTACTAGTGGTTTAGGTGAATAACATTGAGGGGTGACCCCAAGTTTTATTCCTGTGCAGTTTAAATTCTTAAACTCCATGTCTTTCTCACACCATAAATGCTTCACTTGTAAACTTCAAAACAGGCCAGTGCTCGCCAACAAATGTCCTAACAGAACACCAGATGGACAAATGTATCCTTATTGCTCCATTATGTAACAACAGCCTTTCCTTCCCATGATATCAGGGTTAATTATCCTTGCCAGTAGACTAACTTCTTTCCTTGTTTTCTGTTCTTCTTTCCATAAGGCACCTGAAGTGACCAGACAACACCCTTGGCTTTGATTTTAGCATGACTCATGCTGTGTCTCCTGGTAGATACATCCCACCCTCTAGAAAATAAGAAGTCTAGTTCCCCAAAACCTAAAATGTGGGATCAGGAAGCTGAAATTCTCCCAGTAGGTCACTGGAAATAATGTTAAGTGAGGCCACTCCTACATTTACCTCATGGTTTCTAGACTCATGAATTCTACATCCCTTTGATAATGGTTGCCTTTTAGTGCACACTGTATCCTGTAAAGCAAAGCACCCCATTCCAATAAGACATGATGTTCAACTGCATACCTCAGCCACAGATTTAAAATGCTGTCCCATTGCTCTCTAAGGCCAGCAGCTTTGAGGAATAGCAACACACACAGTGTCACAACACTTAAATTGCTTGGTCCCATGTGATGTTGTTAAATGGGATAATATGTCCATGGACCACACACACTTTTTGCCGACAAATAATGGTGTTTGCAGCATCTTAGTAGCAGAAACTGTAAACACATACCCAGATTATGTGTTAGTTCCATCCTGGACCTACTCTGAGCCAGCGTGAAAGATAAACTCTTCTAGTCACTTGTGAGTAAGAGCAGAATTTCCAAGTTCTAGGAATGGTAAGATATAATAAATTTTCCTATATGTTGAAAGGATGCCCCAGCAGTCCCTAAATCACTTGGTAGGTGGTCTAATGAACCAGTAAGTTGAAATCCTACCTAAGATGTCAGATTCTATTAATTATCTCCATAGCCTTCTGCGACTCAGCATGCTTATGCATGGGAGTGCACACAGGCATGCGCATGTGCACATGTGCATGCACACACACACACGCTTCTGTGATAATGCCACTTAATACCTTGCTTCAGATCATTAAATGCCATGACCTGGTTTCTTTCGTTCCAAAACCCTTATTATTTCCATTGCTTTTATGGAGTCCAGTTCTTTATTCCTGATGTCATCAATCATACTGTAGAGCAGACAGCCTCCAGTGAGTTTCTTGGTGACTCTGGTTCCTTTCACCAGAATATTTTTTTACTACTTTGTAAAATTAAGTATCTTGTTCTCTTACTTAATGTATGTCTCTAGCTTCTCCTGAGTCTTTTGATTTCCTTTTCCATTGTCTGTCATACCAACTCTGGCATTTCTACTTCAACAAGTATTGGTCATTGCCTTTTCCCAGCTTCTAACAACCAACTTAGCTGCATTTTAGTAGCATCTCCCAGGGTCTTTGCCAGAGTCCTAATCCTATACCAAAAGAAAGCACTCCCATATCAATAAACTACCTTATTCAATTTCTTGTTCTGTTCTCCCTTGATTCAGTTATTCCAAGAATGCAATCCTCCACGTACTCTCCTGGCTCTTGCTAATACAAATTGGCCAGGTCCTTTCTTCTCTATAGAAGATCCAACATTACTGGGTTATGTTCATACTTGACAGGAGGGGAGATGAAGGGAGCATGTGCTATTCACAAGCTTTAAGAAAGGGTGGAGTGCCCAACATAAGAAAGTGTTTCCTTAATAGGACTCCAATTGCTCAACAAATTGCAACAAGAACAGATAAATGGGATTACATGAAATTAAAAAGCTTCTGTACAGCAAAGGAAATAATTAACAGAGTCAAGGAAATCCCCACTGAATGGAAAAAAAATTTGCATCCTATTTATCAGACAAAGGTCTGACTACCAGAAATTATAAAGAACTTAAGGAAAAAATACCCAAGAAAACAAATAACACAATACACAAATGGGCAAAGGAATTGAATAGACAGTTCTGAAATGAAGAGGTCCGTAAAGCCATGAAACACATGAAAAAATGTTCAATTTCCCTAGCCATTAGGGAAATGCAAATCAAAACAACTCTGAGATTTCACCTTCACCAGTAAGAATGGCTGAGATCAATAAAACAAATAGCAACAAATGCTGGCAAGGTTGGTGAGTAAAGGGAACACTCTTACATTGTTGGTGGAGCTGTAAGTTGGTCCAACCACTTTGGAAATCAATATGGAGGTATCTTAAAAAACTAAAAATTGATCTGTTGTATGACCCAGCTATAACACAATTGGGAATTTACCCAAAGGGAGATAGGTCATCATATCACAGAGACACCTGCATCTACATGTTCAATGCAGCACTTTTCACAATAGCAAGGATATGGAATCAACCAAAGTGCCCATCAACAGAAGAGTGGATAAAAAAACTATGGTGCATATACACAATGGACTCAGCAATCAAAAAAATGAAATAATGCCATTTGCAGCAAAATGGATGGAATTGGAGACAATTATTTTAAGTGAATGAACACAAGCTCAGAAAGAGAAATACCACATGTTCTCACTCATATGTGGGAGCTGAATCAAAATTATAAGAAGGAAAAAATCCTTTGCAGAGGTTGGAACATAAAAAAAAAATAAAAAGATAAAGTCAACCTAGCAGAGAAGGGACAATTTTGGGAACCCAAAAGAAGGAGGGAGAGATCTAGCAAAAGGAGGAAATGCTGGGAGAGGAGAGGAGGAACAAGGAGGAATGAGGAATGGGGGAAGGGGTGACCTCAGGGTGAACAGCCCAACTTTAGTAGTCCTGGAAATAATTATAATAATACCAATAGTACCAAAGAATGGTATTAATATAGATGGACTAGAAAATTCATGTAATAGTACTGACAATGTAAAAAGAAAGTTCACTACACAAAAATCTTCGATCTTAAACATAATTCAAGCCCAAGGATATATAGAAAACTATTACCATAAAAAACCTCACTAAATTACACAGACTCCATAAAAGAATGGAGATAATAAGGGTTTTGGAACTAAAGAAACCAGGTCACAGCACTTAATGATCTGAAGCAAGGTATTAAGTGGCATTATCACAGAGGCAAGTGTGCGTGTGTGTGTGTGTGTATACACGTGCGCACGCACATTCGCATGCCTATGTGCACTTCCATGCATAAGCACGCTGAGTCACAGAAGGCTATGGAGATAATTAATAGAATATGACATCTTAGGTAGGATTTAAACTTACTGGTTCATTGGACCACCTACCAAATGGAAGAGAAGTTTTTGGCGGGAAGGCAGGACAGGGGGAGGAAGTGCACAAGAGGGTAAGGGGGAATTTATCTGTGTAATGTACAACAAAATGCATATATGGAAATGTCACAATGAAAAGCATGTCAGAATGAATCACATTAAGGTGTACATTAAAAATTTCCAATAAAAAAAGAAAGGGTGGAGTGCTAGTCTTCAACAAAGAAGAATAGACAACTGCTGTAGGCTATTAGAGTTCAGAGGGATGTGTGGATTCATGTTGTCAAGTGTCCCTATCTCAAATCTCAAGAAGATTTCTTATCTTCCAATAAGAATCTTGATCTTGAAATAGTAAATGTGCAAAGTGAGGAGTAAATGTTCTCTGAAGCTCTGTTGCCCTCATAATTAAGACTGAAGCCAGATTCTCAGCTTTTCTGTGCTACATTTACAAAGGTGACTCTATTCTTGTGAATTGACCTTTATTAAAACTGAGCAATAAACCTAAGAATCATTATTAACCCTCAATATCTATACCCACTGAACTACTGAAATTCCCTCTCCAATTCAACTTCCTCCTCCTATAATTAGAGCTCTTGGTCTTCTTCTATAATCCCAATAAAAATTATTATTCGATTTATTCTGCCTGGTTTAATTTCCTTCCATATCCAGTCTGAATCTAACTTTAATGCTTCTCTTGGCAGCTTCAAAAATCTTAGGACCTTCCCAACAATTTTTTGGCTGTACTGTGGGGTTGAACTTAGTGACTCATGCATACTAGGCAGGTGATTTACCACTGAACTGCATGCCCAATCCCTTTTTCATATTTATTTATTTTTATTTTATTTATTTATTTATTTATTTATTTTTGCAGTACTGGGGGTTGATCGCAGGGCCTCACGCTTGCATGCTTTGCAAGTGCTGGACCACTGAACTGCACCCCAAACCATTTTTTTACTCTTTGAGACAGGGTCTTGCTAAATTACACAGACTGCCTCTGGTCTCCAATTTGTGATCCTCCTGCCTCTGCCTCCCAAACTGCTGGGATTACAGGTATGCACCACCACGCCCAGCTCATATTTATTTATTTTTGAAATCGGGTCTTGGTAAATTGCACAGGCTGCCTCTGGCCTCATTCGCAAGATTCTCAGCTTCCCTAGTTGCTGGGATTACAGGCATGCACTACAGAGCCCAGCACTCCTCTCCACTTTTACCATGACAACTTCTCTAAGACTCAACTGTAAGTAACTAAAACAGAAAAGAAAAAAATCACATATGTTGTCCTTATGGCAAAATTGGGATGTACATACATAGATAGATATACTCATAAAAAATACATGCAAGTAGAAAGGAGACCATTGGTGCAGAGGGTGGGGATGGGGGAGGAGGGTCATGAGAGGGTAAGGGGGAAGTTAATGTGAGCAATATACAATTAAATGCATGTGTGGAAATGTCATAATGAGACCTATTAAGTTGTACATTAAAAATTACTAATATAAAATAAAGAACTAAAATACATGTTTGATTATTTATTTCTGTTGGAATATTGCACGTTGCTAAAGATAAATCACATTAACAGTGGTAGAGCTTACTAGGCAGGACGAATGGGAATAAAATGAGCCTGGGCAGCCATCTGCTTCCCAGCTACCTGAGATATGAATGGCAATATGAGCTTCCCCTGAGACAAATGCCTTGATCTGATGGTCAGTGCTTTCCTGATAGATAATATCCTTGCAAATAGCTGACACCTCTTCTTACAAGTGCCAAGGTCTTTGACCAGTCACTCACTTGATATAAAACAGGCATCTCCACACCTGGGCTAGGAAGGAGATTCTCATTTAAACCAGGACCTCCCGTATGATAAAGAGAAAAATCTATTTTACAGCCCAAGGAAGCCTAGTTTAACAAGGGGGGAGTGAAATGTGACACACGTGAACACAAGATCAAAGGAGGCGAATATCTGTCCCCTTAGTGAGATTCAGATGTGCCCACAGACTACACAGAAATTCAGAGCCACCTGCAGCCTCATTGCTGGACCTGGACAATTCCTGACCTCTACCTCAGAAGCATAAATACACTGCTGGACCTGCCCAGATTTTCATTTCTTTGTCAGAAAGCATTACTTTCTCTCTTTCTGCCTTTCTACCCATTTCACCTCCCCTCATGCCAACCTTGCTCCCCACACTGCTCACCCCAAGCCTGTGTGCCCTGGCTGTCACTCTTTTCCTTTCCATTCTAAGAAAAACGTCTTCTAAATTCCCTTCTGGTTCTTTTTGTAAATTCATTTATAAACAACACCAAGGTTTGCTGCCCACTTCCTGGATCCCTCCTCCAGTACCATACTAGACACTGGACCTGCACTCCCCACTAACAAACAGAACAGACCAGCTACAAATAAACAGTTGTGACTTTCACCTTTAAGAGTTTTCAGTCTTTGCCTCCCATCATTTTACTTACCATTATCCCATAATTCTTCTTGTCAATGGAACAGTTACTTCAAATCAAATCTGTTTAAACCCTTATTCATAACAGATAATTTAATTCCCTCATTTAAAAAGGAAAACTTGATTCCATTTGATGTTTTTCCTTTAGCTTATCTCAAGTAAACTATAACATCATCATTCCTATAGTTCTCAGAGAGAAAATGTGGTATCTATATTCCTTTGGGCACCAACACCTCCATTTGTAATTTCTACTTAGTGTCCTTCAAACAAAAACAATAATAATTGTTATCTATTGAAGTTTACCATGTTCCAGACACTAAATTAAGCACCTTACATTATTTCAGCATTTAATCATCACAACAACTCTAAATTATCCCCACTTAATAAGTACAAAATTGAGGTTTGCCAAAGTTCAGCCAGCTAATAAAAGATAAAGCCAAGTTTCCAATTCTAGTAGTCTGGAACCAGATCATACATGATTAGCATTGACCAATACGGCCTCCTCTCTTGCCTATCTCCAGTATTTTCCTATCCTCTTCTTCCTTTCTTCAGTCTATAAACATGCTCAAGTATTCTTATCCTAAATCTGCCTTTGCTTAGTTTTCATTTCCCTTCTAACAAACATTCTAGCTTCTTTTCCTTTATCATCAGACTCCTACAATAAGATAGCAGAGCACTTCTGCTTCTACTTTTTCATCTCTAATTCATTCATCAACTCTTTATAGTCTGTTTTATTAGTTCATCGCCCTAATAAAATCATTCTCAGTCACTTCAGTGAAAACAAGTAGCCTTGTGTCAATCCTATGCTGCCTAATCTCTGAAGTTTTCACCCTCCTCTCATTCTAGAATCTCCTTCTTTTGAATCTGAAGTCCGCTAGTTAGCCTTATTCGTTCTTCTATCTTTTCTGCCAAAATATTGGCCTCCTTGCCTTTCTCTCCCATTTTCCCTCCCCACACCCTAATACAGGGCACCCTAATACAAACACTTAAAAGCTGATCACTTCTCTGAAGAAGTTTATTAAGCAGTTCACTGAGTAGTATACATTATGTTCCAAACACATATACAGAACCTGAAGTGACCAGACATAAATTACCATGCAAAGTATTATGGTACATTAAGTATTTGAGGAAGCACAGGTTGGAAGATTCAATTATTAGGCTTATTTAATAAGGTAGATTTCTCAGAGGACATAAGTTTGGAAGAAGCTGAGGAAAATGGATTCACTCTGTTATCTACTCAACTTGGAAAAGATGATAATTCATTTCCTTCATTCTCAAAGACAGCAAAAAAATCCAGCAAGATGCCTTAGTAATCGATCCTCTGTGTTTAATAGCCCTTCAGTTATTTTAACTTAGTCATCCATGAAATCATGAACACATGGTTAAGTTCAAATGCAGAATCTTTCCCATCACTTCATACATAATCCACATCATGACCAATATTTGCTCATCTTTCATTAAATGGTTGTGATTGATACATGTGAAAACAGCTGAATATTCTTTGCATGAATGACTTATTAATGCATTCAAAATCATTCTATGTATGCTATATGCATCAAGCCTATACCATAGTGTCATAATCATGCAGAGTTACACTGAGTTGGTTCAAATCCCTATGTGGCCAATTATTAGTATTTCAACCTTCTGAGCCAGGCATGATCATTGTTGTTAGGTGCTGTCAAGTTGGATCTGACTCATAGCAACCCTAAGTAGAGCAGGACAAAACACTATCCAACACTGTGCCAGGCACACTATCTTTTCATGTTAGGGCCCATTGCTGCAGCCACTATATTTCTTCTCATGGTGAGTCATCACACACCAACAAAAGGAGGTCCCAGGGGTTTTACTCCATTCCCATCATTAGGGTTGATTACACTTTAAGGAAGCAACTCTTCCCCAGTTGTTTCTTGAATGCTTTCCAGGCTTGGGGGGCTCATTTTCCAAAACTATGTTTGACAGTGCTTATCTGCTATTCAGAGGGTTTTCAATGGCTAAATGTTTTGGGAGTGGGCTGCTGGGTCCTTCTCCCTAGTCTGTCTTAGTCTGGAAGCTCAGGTGAAACCTGTCCCCCCTGGGTAGCCCTGCCGGTATCTGAAATAATGGTGGCATAGCTTTCAGTATCATAGTAACACACAAGTCCCCACAGCACAAACAAGCTGACAGACACATGGGGTGGGAGGGCATGATGGTGCAGACCTATAATCCCAGCATTTGGGAGACTAACACAGGAGGAGTGCAAGTTCAAAGCCAGCCTGAGCAATATAATGAGACCCTGTCTCAAAAAATAATTCTGATTAGCCACGCATGCCTGCAATCCCAGCGGCTCGGGAGGTGGAGGCAGGAGGATAGCAAGTTCAAGACCAGAGGCAGTCTGAGAAACTTAGTGAGACCCTGTCTTAAAAAGTAAAAAAAAAAAAAAAAAAAAAAAAAAAAAAAAAAAAAAAAAGAAAGAAAAAAAGTGGGCTGGAGGCAGCAGCTCAGTGGTCTAGCACTTGCAGAGCATGCAAGTGCGAGGCCCTGGGTCCAACCCCCAGTACCGAAAAAATAATAATAATAATTCTGATTATGACTTGAACAGAGTCTTCATTTCCTCACACATATGACAGGAAGAATTATACACACACAACAGTTGTTTTTGTTGTTAGATGCTGTTGAGTCAGGTCTGGCAGGTTTTCATTGGCTGATTGCTTCGGGAGTGGATTTCTCCCATTTTTGTGGTGCTGAGGGTTGAACCCAGGTCCTCAGTGAGTGCAGAGCAGACACTATCAACTGAGCTGAATACTAGCCAGTGTGTTGTAAGGAGCAATGAGAAAACTCGTGTGAAAAAGCCTGACCCAAAATGGGAACTCACTAAATATTGACCCTATCTTTTTTCTTTCATCTTTAACACAAATTGGAAATTTTGCATATTTTACCCATACATTTATACATAAAATAGAGAGAATATAGTATCACTTTTGAAAAAGAATTTTAAGGTTTTTCCCAATTTTTTGGCATTATGAATGTGCAACAATATGCCTTGCACCTCTAACATATTGTGTTTGACATTCCCAAGAAAACTTAAATACATATATCTTCTATTGATGTCATTGTGTGCTATCACTGTAAGAGTTATGATAGAAATAATTACAAAGATATCGCCAACCTATCACTATGATGGCTCTGTATACTTTCCTGCTGCTTAATCTCTTCTTTCTATTCTATTTAAAGAAGTACTACATTATTCTTTTTTCCTATAAAGAAGGTAGTGAAAATTAGCAATTCATATAGGAAAATGATCCAGATATGAATTCACTTGGACATTAAAATTTGGAAAAAGTATAAGTGTTATGGGAATCCATATAAATCATTGAAAAGATTTTTGCAGCTAAAATAGTTAATGAGATATCCCTCAAACCCAGTATGAAAAAGATATTGTGATAGAGAGAAATTAAAATCAGTAGCCACTAAAAACTATAAGATAGACCATGGTTAATTTAATGATAAAATGTGGTTGATCTTGGGAAACAAAAGAATGTGTTTGGCATTTTCCCCCCACTGGAAATACTCATATAGATATACTACAGAAACAGAGATATCCATTTTTCTAGACGAGATAAGACATGGTTTTGAAGGAGATCAATATTGTGTGAAAAGTAGAAGAAACATGTAAGTTATAAAACCAGGTCCATTTGGGATACATTCCAAAGTAAGTGAAGTGGTAAATGTTCAGAAAATCTATATCGGCTATATTTCATGTCTCCCTGTAAATTGGGGTGGGACCTACAAACTACAGAAATATGAATGCAGCTCTATATAGAAAAAGACCTGTAAAAATCATAATGAAGGTATTTTTTTTTGTTTCAGAGAACAGAAGTCTTATAGAATGTGTTGGAATTTTTTTTACCCGACCCATTTTATCTTACAGTTTTCAGTTCTTGGCATTAAATGATACGTTTTCCTCAGCAATTTCTAAAATTTTAAAGTTAAGATTGCCTTACATTTAAGACACTTTGGCAAGGACTATAATGAGAATTTTAAATCTGAGCAAAACCTCTTGAATTTCTAAATGAGGCCATCAAAGAGAACATTCACCAGATGGAACCAGTGATTGATCTAAAGCCTAGAGCCTTACTCTTAATCTCTTGTTTCCCAGCAAAGAGAAATTTTATAGATTCTTGCCTCTTCTTAAATACTTAAACTAAAATAGATGGTGAAAATAGTGGTACTATACCTCAGTATACATTTACAGAATGGAGAGTAGTACTTCTTTGATGTTCGTTGTTAGGTGCTGTCGAGTCGGTACCCGACTCATAACGACCCTGTGTACAACAGGTGAAACACTATGGTCAGTGATTCTCTGCTGTTCATAGGGTTTTCACTGGCAGATTAATTTTTGCAAGTAGGTTGCCAGGTCTGTCTCCCAAACCTACAGCACCTGGTGTTCCCAGGTAGTCTCCCATCCAAGTACTAACCAGGCCTGACCCTACTTAGCTTCCGAGATCTGACGGGATGGGATGCCACAGGGCTAAGGCTGCAGGCAGTACCTCTTTAGCCAGATCTTAATAAAGAGAAAGGAAAATCTACAAGGAATATGGAATGCCCTTAGTTGGATTATGTCTTAGTTTATTTTCTGTTACTATTACAAAATACCAGAGATATGGTATATTATAAAGAATAGACTTTTGGCTAGCTCATAACTCTGGAGGCTAGGTAGTCCAAGAACATGGTACCAGTATACTTCAAGAGTCATTTTGCTGTTTTAAAATAAAGAGGCAGGCCATAAGAGAGAGTTGGTGTGATAAGCTGTAACTATTGCCAATTATCCAATGTCAAGTAAAACAGCATCCCCAGTTCAGTTTGAATTTAACACATTTGCCATGGAAATATCTTTAGATGTTGTTCTTGAGTTCTACTATTATTTTTGTGTCTTTAGTACTAACAACAACAAGTATCTCATCTATTTCATTATAATTATAAACAATGAGTAAAATTTAAAAAGACTGATTCCCAAAGGTTCAATGGAGAAATGTATATTTGTAAGCTGAGATCAAGTAATCTCTTTGAAATCATTTATTGGACATCTTCGTATATTGTGCCTGTATCAGACATAAGGA
This sequence comes from Pedetes capensis, assembly GCA_007922755.1. NCBI lineage: Eukaryota > Metazoa > Chordata > Mammalia > Rodentia > Pedetidae > Pedetes > Pedetes capensis. The sequence goes on from VMDO01008846.1 coordinate 30,136, forward strand.
GTATAAAATTGATGAAAAAATAGTACTTGTCTATGGAAACCCATATTTTCCAAAAATAGCCGTAATGATATATCACCTAACCCACATGCTTCTCTTGCTATGTGATTTTGATATTCTTCCTCCTAGAAGGTGGCATTTATGTCTCTTCCTCTTGAATGCACATGGGCTTTTGCCTCAATTAATACAATGTTTCAAAAGTGATTAAGTGTGATTTTCAAGGCAAGGACATAGCAATGCCATGTTCTTCCATCCTACTATCTCAAGACACTTGCTCTGAGGGAGGTCAGCTGTCATGTAAGCAGTTCAAAAAGCCCTAACAGGTCAAAATAGGAGAGAAAACATATAGAGATCCTAAGAATATGTGGAAAGAAGAGCTGGGGATGTAGCTCAGTGATAGAGTGAAACTGACCAAAACAAATTATGGGGGAAGAGATTTTTTTGGATGCTCACAGAGGATTAGTCAATGATGGTAGCCAGTCAGTATGATGGCAGCAGGCAGCGTGGCCTGTAGAAGGCAACCTCATGGCATGGTAGATCAGGAACAGACAGAAACCAGACCTGGGACTCTGAGAAAAAAAGACTTCCAAAGACCTATTCCCAGGGAGCCACTTCCACAAAGCTAGACTCCTACCTCCCAAAGTTCCCATGTTGATGTTATGTGCCGTTGAGTTGGGTCTGACCCATTATGACCCTATGTACAATAGACAAAACACTCCCTGACTCTGTGTCATGCCTGGCACTATAGCAGTGCTGCTTTGCTATTCATAGGGTTTCCATAGCCTCCAAACAGCACCACCAGCTGGGGACCCAATGTTCAAACACATGACCTTTGGAGGACCTTTAGATCCAAACCATAACATCCAGCATACATAAGACCATGGGTTTGATCCTCCGCACTGAGGAAAAAAAAGAAGAAAAAATATGTGGAGAGAGAGACAGAGACAGAGACAGAGACAGAGAAAGTGTCTGACTCAGTCAGCTTCTGGAGGTGTCAGGCCCTATGATTCAGCAACATCCACTGCCTGACTAAAGTATATGATAGTTAAAGAATGAATTTTCTCCCTCCCGATTCAAATGTTGAAGTCCTAGCCCCCAAAGTGACAATATTTGAAGATAGGGCCTTTACAGGGTAATTACGGTTAAAAGAGTTAGGGCCCTCTCCAATACAACTGGTGTCCATGTAAGAAGAGGAAGAAATATCAGGGATCACTTTCCCTCCACACATACACAGAGGAAAGACTATTGTAATGACACTGTGAGAAGTTAAAAGGCCTTCCCAAATACCAGTACTGCTGGCACCTTGATCTTGGCATTCTTATTATAAAAACCTGAAAAAACTAATACAAAGACTTGGAGCCAAAAATCAAACATCAAAGCCCTCCACAAATTCCTGCCTTACAACTATGCACAGTATAAAATTGTGATCCTCACTTTAAAACACTAAGTTTCAGTATAATTTATTATATATCAATAGCTAATTGGAACATTGTCCTTGAGGGCAGAAAAAACATACCTATTTATTGTATCCCAAAATATTTGTTGTTGGTGTTGTTGGGTGCCTTTGAGTCATGTCCGACTCATAGCAACCCTCATAGGGTTTTCAATGGCAGATTGTTTCGGGATTGCCTTGGGAGTGGGTTGCCATGTCCTTCTCCCATTTTTGCGGTGCTGGGAATTGAACTTGGGACCTCAGAGACTGCAGTGCAGTGCTCTACCAACTGAGCTAAATCCTAGCCCCCAAAATATTTAGTTAGTTACATTTCAAATTCTCTTAGCTAAAAAGTAAGTAAAGGGAGGACAAAGGATTCTTGAACTAGAAATTCCTTAACATGAAATAATTGACCATAGTGGCTGGACTAACATGATGGAAGCTTAGATGGTTTTGAAGTTTGAGAAGTGAAGGCTAATCGAAGACTCACTTGGGTGATGGCATGGACTGAACTGTATCCTCCCAGAACTTGTACATTAAAATTCTAATCCTTAACTTTGTAAGTTGAGGACAGTATAACAAAAGGTGATAAAATAGTTTCACAATGGAAATAAAAAATTCCATATTACTCTGTACCCCACCAACATTTATCAACAAAGTGGATAAAAAGGGGGAAAAAAAAGAAATCCTAATCCTTGATGTGACTGTATAGGAGATAGGGCCTTTAAAGTGATATGGTTAAACGATATCATAAGAGTGAAGCCCAACCCCATGGAATTAGTGTGTGTGTGTGTATGTGTGTGTGTATAAACAAAACTAACAATCAAAAACCCAGGAAGAGACATCAATCAGAGCTCTCTCTATATAACATGAAAACACAGCAAGAAGGTTGCCACCTACACTCCAGAAATAGTCTTCACCAGAATTTGAGCATACCAGTCCCTTGATCTTGGATGTTTAGCCTTCAGAACTGTGAGGAAATAAACTTCTGTTCTTTAAGCCATTCCATGTATTAGTATTTTGTTATGGCAGCCTGAACTGACTAATAGAGGTGTCTCCACACCTTTTTTAGGGCTTAATTAGACTGAGCATCAAACCCTTACTATATTGAGAGAAAAATTAAAATATGTGTATAATTTTTTGACCCACACAATAGTCTATGAACAACTCCAAGGCAGGTATTATGTTCGTTAAATATCCCCAACATCTGGGTCATCTCTGTATCTAAGCCATAGTCATTGCTAAAGGGAGGGAGTCAGGGAGGAAAAAGCAGTAGAAAACTGAAATCCCTCAGTGATTTAGAACCTAATATCACCTAATAGAATCTCTAAGATAACCCAAAGAATCCAGAGAGTAAAAATGAAACATATCCAGTATTGCAATGGGACCTGTCAAATTGGAGAAAGAAGCCTCCATGAATCATGGTGCTAATTGATGTTGGCATACACAAAAGGCCGATTTTATTTGTGTCTGTGCTCTAGGTCACTCATTCTTAAAACTATTCCTATTCATCATTTCCTGTAAGTATTCAGTGCTTTTAGAACTATTTGTTGTGACCACTCGGAGGTGCTTGACCTCCTACTAGTTCCCACCTCACTTTCCAACCTCCAAGAGCTCTTTCCGTTGGCCTCAGTGTTTCTCCATAGGCATCCTGTACTGTCTGTTCAGTTCTTAAATGTTAATCCATATCTAGTTTGGGCACTTTTCAATGCAGAGTGTCAATAAATGCACTTCACTCAAGTATTTATAATAAAAGACATTAAAAGTTTTTAAAGGCCAACTACATGCAAAATAATCATTAAGAAAGAAAAGCCATTAGTTGAGGACTTAATTCCAAAAAATGAATATAAAGGAGGAAATGAAAGATAAGCACAAATAGAAATCTAAGTCTAAGATCTTACAGTATAGAATTTTTCCTTGTCTTTGTGATTGTAAGCATTCATTTATAAGAAATAGATTATACAGTGAATTTACAGTTGACCCAATTTTCACCTGGCCTTTTTAATATAATCTAATGTGAAGGAATGAGCTGGGATTTAGCTCAGTTGGTAGAGCGCTGCACTGCAGTCTCTGAGGTCCCGAGTTCAATTCTCAGCACCGCAAAAATGGGAGAAGGACCTGGCAATCCACTCCCAAGGCAATCCCGAAACAGTCAGCCATGAAAACCCTATGAGGGTCGCTAAGAGTCGGATACCAATTCAACGGCACCTAACAACAACAACAATGTCAAGGATGGGCTGGGATTTAGCTCAGTTGGTAGAATGTTGCTCTGCAGTCTCTGAGGTCCCGAGTTCAATTCCCAGTACCTCGAAAAAGAGAAAAGGATGTGGCAATCCACTCCCAAGGCAATCCCAAAATAATCAGTCATTGAAAACACTAAAAGGGTCACCATGAGTTGGATATGACTCTATGGCACCTAACAACAACAACAAAAATGTCAAGGATGGCCTGCAGCCATACAACTGTAGCATCAGCTTCTGTCAGATTTCAGGAGCTAAGCAGGGTCAGGCTTGGTTAGTACTTGCATGGGAGACAGCCTGGGAACACCAGATACTGTAGGCTTGGGAGAAGGACCTGGCAACCCACTCCCCCCAAAAAACAATCTGCTGTTGAAAACCCTATGAATAGCAGAAAAACACTAACAACACTGTTTCACCTGTTGTATGTAGGGTCTTTGTGAGTCAGATACTGACTTGATGGCACCTAACAACAATAACAACGTCAAGGACAGAAGATAAACAAGCCATCTCTTAATGTCCCTAGCTCCTGCTTATTTGATTCCACAACCCTAGGGCATATTTAGACCAGGTAGATTATATAAAGGATTTCATGGGTGGAAAAATTGAATTTCAACTTCAGCTTCTTTGAGCCTGAATATTACTTTGCAGTGGTTTGCTATTCAATCTTGTGTATATACCAAGCAGTCATATTCCACAGTTTCCCCCAAAGGGAGATACTGTTTATTGAGATGGGACTAGGTATCCCAATTTACTTTTTCTAAAGAACATTTTCTACCAGATCTCTTATTGGATCTTTGCAGCAATAAAACATATTAGAATGTGGATTATGTATGAGGGATATATACTTATTTCTGAATGTGGCTTAATTCCAAATATGTGGTAAGAATTGAGTCCTGCATTGCAGAATAAGCTAGCACATTGCTGTGCCCTAACTATAAGCCACAAAATATCTCTGTGGTACAGACAAACCCTGAGAGAAAATAAGATTGAATCATGGATGATGAGCTGTAAAGACATTACTTTCTAGCTATAAGGCAAAAAACCCTGTTTTTTCAGTTAAGATAGGTGACATCTGTGTTTTTACTTCCTATAAGATCATTTGCAGACATGAGATGGCAAAACCACTCTGCCTGTGACTCAACCTCAAAACCAACTTCAAATACAACTGGACAATACAGGTCATAAGTATTTACTGATGACTCTAAATAAGAGAAAAAGAGGTAGGCTCAAAAGGCAAAGAATTTTTCTTGTAAAATCTCACAAGATATAACTATCATTCTGAAGTTTGCACAAAGTGCACACCGAAGTCAATTTCATTGCTTAGCAAGGCACATGTTGTATCATGTAATTCATGAATAGCATTTAGGATTTTCTAATATAGAGTAAAAAATAATTGATAGCATAATATGATAAATAGGATGTTGATTATTTGAAAACTCAGTTCCTGACAAACCAGGTTTAACATGTGTTTAGTCCTTAAGAATTTTAGAAAATACAACTGTCATGAATTTTGGTTTATACCTCTAATGCAGCTAGATTTTAGCTCCTAGAAGGATATTATTTCTGGGCTTTGATGTCCCCCAGAGGGATTAGTCTATTTCTGTAGCACTGATGCACTAATTTGATACTGGTTCCTTTGCAAATTTGTGGCCTCAGACTTTATGGTACCCCGGCTTCAACTAGACTTCCATTGTACTCAGTTGTGGGACATTCTGGCTTTTCTTTGTAACTTACATGTTAATGCTGTTCACTCAAACTACATCCTCACTTCTCACCTCCTATTCCCTGACAACCTTCACTGGGTGATTGCTTCGTAAAGAGAAATGAATAAATGAATAATTTACCTGCTAATCATGGTCATCTATTAGATTGTGCATTTCCCTATTAAGTGATTTTGCTATGCTTTGCTAAACTTATGCTGAATTTTTCATGAGTTGAATGAGTGTATTCTAGCATCTGTTTATAATATCAACTAACTTTTTTTATGAAATGAAACCTCTGGAGATGAAAACAGGAAAACTGGTGTTTAAAAAGATATATTACCCTTCAGAACAGAGGCTCTCTGTGCCTGAACTGTAAAAAGGTCTCTAGGGGATTCAGAGAGATGCGATGTTTTCCTGTTTCGTTCAAATGATCCCACGCTGCCCAGCATATTGGGCAGCATTTGCACACTTCTTAGAGGACCAATTGTACTTCATGCTTTGAAAGATGGGAGTCACAGAAGATGAATATTTTATATTCAAGAATTCTCCATGAGTAACATCTGAAATTCTTAGCCATAAAATCTCCTATTTAAACACCAAGGTTCAAACCTTAGGAAAAAAGCTTACCATGTTTATTGGAGAATATTAAAGACACAAATATTTTATTCAATGAATAATTATTACTGAGAAGAATAAATTTGAGAATACATGATCTACAGCAGAAATTTTTTAAATGATTATTGTATAAAACAATACATGCAATTTATACATTTTAAGGAGGTTTTAATAGTGTGAACTGTAACAATTTGGAGTTGCAAAGCTACTTTTAGGTCATGATCATGTTTAATGTATTTTTAAATAATCTGAAATTTCAGAATTTTATATTATTTTTTAAAAATATGCAACCTAAAATACCTTTTAACTTTCAGAAGCAAAATAAATTTAATTTTGATTGCATATTATTTTAAACATATTTAGTGTTTTGTTTTTGATGTACACTAATCATTTTGGTTTCTTTCACTTAAAAAATGGTATCTAATAGAACTCAGGTAATCATATTGCAATTAAGTGTCTTTGTTTGTTTGTCTTTTTCAGTTCGGGAAGTTGAACCCAGGATCTTACACAAACTAGGCAAGCACTCCAGAGCTTTGAGCCATATGCCTGGCCCCTTTTTTCAATTTTGAGACAAAGTCTCACTAATTTTCTCAGGCTAACTCTGGCCTCAAACCTGCCATCCTCCTGCCTTAGACTCCCAAGCCCCTGGGATTACAGGTGCATATGATGGAACCCAGCTACAATTGAGTTTTTAACTAAAATGTAAATATATAAAGAGGTAATGTCTTATTTAAATTGGATTTTATTAAAATCCAATGCCCAACCAAATTTTGGCATATATTAGGAATTCAGTGAACTGTTGTATGAATATATGATAATTGCAAATTAATGGATATATATAATTTTTCTGCCTGCAGCCCTAGAACTGTGGCATCTGATCCCATCAGATCTCAGAAGCTAAGTAGTGTTGGGCCTGATTAGTACTTGGATCGGAGACTGCCTGGGAAAACCAGGTGCTGTAGGCTTGGGAGAAGGACCCAGCAACCCATACCAAAAATCAATCCACCATTGAAAACCCTATAAATAGCAAAGAAGCACTGACAATAGTGTTTCACCTGGTGTACATATGGTTGCTGTGAGTCAGACACCAACTGGACAGCACCTAACAACAACAACATAATTTTTTCACTGTCAATGGAGCAGTGAAAATGACAACTTAAGAATAAGGTTATGGAAAACCTTATGGTTCATCCAAAATGAATTTAATTTAGGTAAAAAGTATGGCAGGTTAGGTACAAATAATAATTGCATGAATTATAATTTAAAAATAGAATATTGCTATTAGCAAAAATTTTGGAGTTTAGCTTAGAAATTGATAATATATGAGTTTCATGCAGTTTTATAGTTTAATAAACAACTTTTCATTACCTTACTTGCTCTTCATTTCTGATATTTATATATTAATATTTGTATCTATTTCCTGTAATCTCAGCATTCAGAAGGCTGACGCAGGAGAAGCAATGAGAATTTGAGGCCATTCTTGCAATCTTCTTGTCTCAGCCTCCTCAGAATCTGGGATTAAACATGCACATCACTACCATGCCAAATTCAATTTTATTTTTCTTATACCAGATGTGTTTCTAACATCATAAAACTAGTAATTTCTGGATTAAAATGGTTACACTGATATTAAAGTTCACATGCTTTCTCCCATTCTTTCCTTTGGTGGTGGTGGTTGTTAGGTGCTGTCAAGTCAGGTCCAACTCACAGTGACCCTATATACAAGAGAATGAAACACTCCCCAATTCTGTGCCAAGTACATGATCGTATTTACATTTAAATACATTGTTGCAGACACTGTGTCAATCCATGTAGTTGAGGGTTTTGCTTTTCTTCATTGACCAGTCTCCCAAACATGATGTCCTTCTCCAGGGATTGGTCCCTCTTGACAACATGTACAAAATACATAATACATAGTCTAGCCACCCTTGCTTCCAGGGAGCACTCTGCATTTCATCTAAGGCAGATCTTTTTGTTCTTTTTGTAGTCCATAGTATATTCAATATTTGTCTCCAGTACCACAATTCAAAAGCATCACTCTTTCCCTATCTCCCTCCTTCAGTGTCCACCTTCCAAAACCATAAGATATGATAGAAAATATCATGGCATGAGTCAGGCACACCTTTGTCTTCAATGCAACATCTTTACTTTTCAACACTTTAAAGAGGTCTTTTGCCACAGCTTTTCCCAATGCAATGCATCTTTTGATTTCTTGACTACTGCTTCCACAGGTATTGATTGTAGAGCCAAGCAGAGCAAAATCTTGGACAATCTCAATCTTTTCTCCATTTATCATGAAGTTGCTTACTGACCCAATTGTATAGATTTTTGTTTTCTTGATGTTGAGGTACAATCCATACTAAAGGCTGTGTTCTTTGATCTTCATCAGTAAATGTTTCAAATCCTCTTTACTTTCAGGAAACAAGAGTCTTTTTAACAATATTAATTTTTAAAGTGTACTAATCTTCACATATCAATTATCAGGTCAGCAAATAATTGATGATTCTCAGAACTTTTTAGAATATACTTTTTACATGTCACATATTCTAAAGGACAATTTCTGTTTTCTTAATTATAGCCAAACCATGATATAGTTCTATTTATTTGGAATATTATAGATTTTGAGAAGAGCCCATTTGGAAACAGAATGTTGTTTCTTTAATTTCATTGACTGCCTCATTTCCACCTTTTCTTACTAAGTGGATGTCATGAGGATAATAATGGCTAATTAATGACATCAGCCATGACACATAAAATTTGTAGTAGCTTATCCAGGTAAGCAGCTCTACTTCACAAAGGAGCCATAACACTTTCAAGTACAGACTTCCCTAGATCCAGATCCTTCACTACAGACTCAGAGCATTTTGTGGCAAAGTATGGAGTGAAGATCTCAAGTTCTTCAAGAAGCCCAATCACATTTTCAAGGAGCATTTATATTCTTTCAGCCTCTCTTGATGATTCTGAAAACTTCACTAAGTGTTGATTGCACATTCCTAATTTTTCCAAAATTGACACAAATGGGTGGATAATTTTTTACATGTATGATTCCTTAGCAGAAGCTCCAGCTCAACATGGGGTCCATTACTGAACACTCAATATTTTTAAAACTTAGAATTATTTATTAAAAATTTCATCACAAACAAGACTTCAAATTGCTTATTTTTGTTTTGTGGAATTTAAAAATAAACTATAATTGCATGTAGTGATTATATATTTTTAAAATTCTTAAACCTGCAGCATCTCTCTATCCTCTACTCTTGGCAAAGGCAAACGCACCCCAGATGGCAAAGAAAAAATATTTAAAAGACCCAAATCAATTTTCATACCAAACAATAATGGGTAAACTTGAACCTGAGAAGTAATATTGATAAGTGACAATGCTACAAGTTTAGGGCAAAGCCCCAGTTCCCAGAATTAGGTTGAGCCACCTAATGTGCCAACTAAAGAAATGAGTACTAGCCAGTTTCCATGGAGCATGCCTATAATCCCAGTCACTCAGTAGGCTGAGGCAGGAGAATCACAAATTCAAGGCCAGAGGCAGCCTAAGTAATTTAGGAAGACCATGTCTCAAAACAAAAAATAAAAAGGAGCTGGTGGTTAAGCTTGGTAGTGGTATACCATGGGTTCAATCCCCCAGTACCAGAAAAAAAAGTCAGTACTGGTGAAAAGCAGAGAATTAATTAATGTGCCTACTGGGAAGAGGAACAGATAAAAGAGTCCAGGGATCCTAAGTCCATTTTCAAAGAACTGACATAATCTTTAGATTTAAGTAAAAGAAGTGGGGGCAGGGGCACTAGGTATAATTAATTAATCATCTCTGTTCATAGTGTGATCTCAGTTCTGGTTTTACAGGGTGGTCCCAGGAAGTTGTTAATGCTGTCATTGTTGGAAGGGTATTTGCAGTCCCTTGTCAGAAAGAGATATTTATTGATCAATGCCTTACTTGCCTCTTGAGGGTCTGGAACAGACACTTGTGGGCTATAAATTGCAAAGGCAGTTTATACATGCCAGTTATAGGTCAGTGGGTGAAAAGAAAACTTATAAGAGACCATAAACATTGTCTGATTAATCAAGGATTTAAAATAATCACAATAAAGTAAATGGAAAAATATATCAATTTTTTAAAATTCTAAGAATTAAAAAGTTATACATATTAGATATAAAAACTATAGTAGTTAAAATAATAGAAAAAATGAATAGTACAATAGAAAAGGCTGAAGAATAAATTAAGGAGTTAAAATATTAATTTGAGGATCTCTCCCAGAACAAAACACAACATAAATAGAAAAAAGTTTTTAAAGAAAAAAAGTTCACACACATATATAGAAATGAATGTAGGATGATATAACTAATTTAAATTATTGTGGGAAAATGTTAAAGAGAGCAAAATATTAAAACATAATGGTGAGAGATACCACAGATTTAAAGAAAAATGGAAAGGGTATAGAGTTTTGACAGGAGACAGAACAAAAAGCTCAGACCTATAAGCATCATAATGAAGTGCAGTATGGTAAGAAATAGATGGAATATTTTAAGCCTCCACAAAGAACAGAATATATTCAAAGAGAAGAAGAATCAAGGAAAAACACCCTCCTTCATAGCAGCATTGTGTGTAAGAAGACAGCAGAGTAATGTTTTAAAAGTATGTATCAAAAGAACACAACTTGGAACTTAGAATTGTTACCTGTCTTACGTTGACATTTCAATGCCAGGGCATAATTTAAACATATTTATGACCTTAATCCTCTGATATTATGCAATATAAAAGGCTATGTAGAAAGCACTACTGGAGAAAGTACTAAAGAAAAATATGCTGGAGATGTAAAATACATAGGAAGTACCAGGCACATGATCTACTTTATCTTTAAGCCTATTGTTGCAATCACTACGTCAATACATCTAGGAGAGGGTCTTCCTTTTTTACATTGACCTGACACTCTCCTAAACATGATGTCCTTCTCCAGGGATTGGTCCTCCCTGACAACATGTACAAAATACACAAGACACAGTTTAGCCATGCTTGCTTCCAAGGAGAACTCTGGTTGCACTTCTTCTGAGACAGATCTGTTGGTCCTACTGGCAGTCCATGGCATATTCAATATTTGTCTCCAGGACCATAATTCAAAAGCATCAATTCATCTCCTATCTCTCTTATTCATTGTCCAGCTTTCACAACTATATTATGCCACTGAAAATATCCTGGCATGAGTCAGGCACACCTTCATCTTTAATGTGACATCTTTACCCTTACGCACTTTAAGGAGGTCTTTTGCAACAGTTTCTCCCAATGCAATGCGTCTTTTGATTTCTTGACTGCTGCTTCCAGGGCTATTGATTGTAGAATGAAGTAAAGCAAAATCTTGGACAACCTCAATTGTTTCTCCATTTATCATAATATTGTGGACTGATCCACTTGTAAGGATTTTTGTTTTGTTAATGTTGAGGCACAATTTATATTGATGGCTATGTTCTTTGACCTTCACCAGTAAATGTTTCAAATCCTCTTGACTTTAAGCAAGCAAAGTTGTGTCATCTGCATAACACAGGTTGTTACGGAGTCTTCCTCCTATCCTGATTCCATGTTCTTCTTCATAAAGTCCACCTTCTCAAATTATTTTCTCGCATAGATATTGAAGAAGTTTGGTGAAAGGATACACAGCCCTGATGCACCCTTTTCTTGACATTAAACCATGCAGTGTTTCCTTGTTCTGTTTGAATAATTGCCTCCTGGTCCACACACAGATTCCACATGAGTACAATTAAGTGCCCTGGTATTCCCATTCTTTGCAATGTTATCCATACCAACAAAAAAATGGTGGGTGACCAACCATTTCAAGAGGTTACATATGATCAGGAATCAATGGTACTGAAAGACAAAGTAGAAGATGCCTTGAGGGAATTGGTGAAACCAGGGCTGCAGGAATTGATGGAATACCAGTAGAGATGTTTGAACAAGCAGATGCAGCACTGGAGGTGCTAACTTGTACATGGCAAGAGGTGTATAAAACAGCTACCTAGCTAATTGTCTGGAAGAGATCCATATTTGTGCCTATTCCTAAGAAAGGAGATCCAACCCAATGTGGAAATTATCAAATGATATCATCAATAACCCACACAAGCAAAATTTTGCTAAAGATCATATAAAATTGACTACAGCAGTATATTGACAGGGAATTACCAGAAAATCAAGCCAGATTCAAAAGAAGGCATGGAACCAGGGACATCATTGCTGAAATCAGAGAATACCAGAAAGATGTCTATGAATGTTTTATTGCATATACAAAGACAGTTGATAGTGTGGCTCACAACAAAGTATGGATAACATTGTAAAGAATGGGAATACCAGAGTACTTTATTGAAGGAGAGGATAAGAACAAGGGGCATTTAGAAATTTTTAAAGTTCTTATTTTGTCTAAAAAAATGTATATTCATTTTTACATAGGAAATAGGAAAAAACAAACTTACAAATAATTGTAAAATTTAAATTAAAATGCAAATAAAAATGTGAAAACAATTAATGTCAATTTAAAGTCATTATAATTGAAAGCAAAGGATGGTAAACTATTAAAAAAATCTGGTTACATGGTTTTTATGAAAGATAAATTTAAAACACAGAGTATACAAAGATTGAAAGTTAGAGAATGGAAAAGGACATGATAGCCCCAAACCAATGAAATGGGGTTCAATTACTGACATCAACCAACTTTAAATTTAAAAAAAGTTTTAATGTCACTATATAATATTTTGAATACCAAAGGACAAAAATCAAAATAAAAAATTGAGAGAGTTTTTTTTTAATGAAGTCAGAAGATCATCATTAAGTAGTACTGATGCATAATTCAAGCTGCTACCTAGGACTGTGAACTTTGGTTACCATCTCCTTTGAGTGCAGGAATCTGCAGTAGAAAATTACATAGTACACAGAGATTCAAGATGCCTATCTGGAGGTAATTGGACTCTTGTTTTATTGACAGTTTTACTAAATATATGTATTTGTTATTCTCTATCAGTCTAATTCTCTGGTCATTTAGGCTCTGCTCTTTCTCAATTTCAATAAAAGTTCCCCACAAGAGAAATTTAATGCTTTGTACCACTTTCCCATTTAAGCTGCCACTTTTCCTGCCTTCTTTGGAACACTGATTCAGAACTATCTAAATCTGTGTCTCCTAGATTGCAATTCCTAATGTTATCAGGGAGCTGGCCATATAACTTGGCTCTATGTCCAACGCACCGATTGCCTTCATTAAGAGAAAAATGACATGATACATATAAAAATAGAAAAATGAATGTATTTACAGTTTTGGCCAAAACTGGAAAGAAAGAAATTCTCAATCTGTCTCCACCTTACCCATAGCAGTTTTACAACTTACTGAAAAGATGAAACAAAACCCAGAAAATATACACATGTAAATTTAGCTGTGAATCTCAGTTACTGGAATGGGAGTAATCTTTGTCCTGGTTTCAGGGCTCTTGGTGCAGTCAATTTTCACTCCCACCATGGAATTTCCTACAAGGATCCTAATTCCTAGGGCCCTGCTACACTAAGACCCCTAGTAAAGTCCTGTTAGTTTCGGAATTTGAACTGATCAGCAATACTACAATGTTCAATTCACCAAGAAGGTTAAAGATGTAAGCATAAAGGAAAATACTTTCAAAACAAATATATAAATAAAACATTAAATTACAGTTAAAAATAAATCTACCATTGTGGTGGGAGATTGCAAAATAATTCTGAATCACTTCTGTGTCGTAAGAAAAAAAAGATGGAAAGAAAAAATACATTTGTAAGCTACTAATAAGCACAACTGGGCTGGGGTTTAGCTCAGTTGGTAGGGTGCCGTGGTGCACTCTCTGAGGCCCTTGGTTCAATCCTCAGCTCGATGGCACCTAACAACAACAATAATCATACCTATTACAAAAGGAATAAAAATTTTTCTCCACCTTTTCCAAGTTCTTAGTTGGGATTCTTGTAAAAACAAAAGAAAAGAGAGATTAACAAGAGAAAAACACATTTATTAACATGTATAACTCATATATACATGGGAGAGAGAGAGAGAAATGAGTAAACCTCATTGAGATGGATTTGAATTCATGTATTTTTTTAGAAAAACCTTTTTATAGCATTTTTAATGTATAACTTAATGGGTCTCATTATGAAATTTCCATACATGCACTTCATTCTACATTATTCATGTTAACTTCCCTTACCCTTTCATGTCCCACCTCCTCTATCTCCTCCCTCCTCACCAATGGTCTCCTTTCTACTTGCTTGTCTTTGTTGTGAGCTTGTCTCTCTGTATATGTACATCCTGATTTTGCCATAAAGGCAACATATGTGATTTTTTTTCTCCCATTACCCTTTCTTCTTGCCCCCTCCCTTTTTTCTTTAGTCTATTATCTTTCTCTACTTACGACCTGTCTGCTTTCATGACCTCTATGTTTTAATAATGAATATATATTGAAGTCTAATATCCATATATGAGAGAAAATACACAATGTTTATCTTTCTGGGTCTGGTTTAATTCACTTAAAATGAAAGTCTCTAGTTCCATACCTTTTCCAATGAATGCCATAATTTTGTTCTTCTTTATGGCTGAATAAAATTCCATGGTGTATATACACCACAATTTCCCTATGTACTTATCTTTTGATGGACACTGAGGTTGATTCCATTATCTTGACTATTGTGAGTAACACTGCAATAAACATAGATGAGCAGGTATCTCTATGATGTACTGACTTATATTCCTTTGGATATTTACCCAGGAGTGTGATAGACAGATCATATGGCAGTTCTATTTTTAGTTTTTTGAGGTATTTCTATAGTGATTTCCATAGTGACTGCACCAACCTGCATTCCCATCAGCAGTATATAAGGGTTCCTTTCTCCCTGCATCCTCATCAGCATTTGTTGTTTTGTTGATGGTAGCCATTCTGAGTGGAGTGAGACAGCATCTCATCATAGTTTGATTTGCATCTTCCTGATGGCTAAGGATGTTTAACATTTTATCATATGGTTGTTGGCTATTTATATTTCTTCTTTTGAGAAGTCTCTGTTCAGTTCTTTTGCCCCCTGTCTGACTGGATACTTTGCTTTTTAGGTGTTTCATTTTGGGGGCTCTTTATATATTCAAAATATTAATCCCTTGTCTGATGTATAGCTGGCAAAGATTTCCTCCCATTCTGTAAATTGTCTCTTCACTCTGATAATTGTGTCCTTGCTGTGTAAAAGCTATTTAATTTCATGCAATCCCATTTGTCAATTCTTGCTATTATTTCCTGTGCTTTGGGGTCCTATTCAGAAAGTCCTTGCCTATGCCTATGTCTTGAAGTGTTTCCCCTGTGTTTTCTTCAAGCAGTTTCAAAGATTCCGATTTTTTTTCCTTAAGGTCTTTATCCATTTTGAATTGATTTTTGTACAAGGTGAAAGAAAGGGATCTAATTTCAGTCTTCTGCATGAAGATATACAGTTCTCCCAGCACCATTTGTTGGAAAAAAGTGTCGTTTCTTCAACTTATATTTTAGCACCTTCGTTAATTATCAGATGGCTGTAGCTGCATGGGTTTATTTCTGCATCCTCTATTCTGTTCCATTGGTATACATGTTGTTTCTCTGCTAGTACCATGAGTTTTTGTTACTATAGCTTTGTAGCATAATTTAAAATCAGGAATTGTATTGCCCCTGTATTGTTCTTTCTGCTTGTGATCATATTAGCAATTACGGGTCTTTTGTGCTTCCAAATAACTTTTTGGATCATTTTCTCTATTTCTGTGAAGAATATCATTGGGATTTTGATGGGGATTGCATTAAATCAGTATATTGCTCTCACTAATATAGCCATTTTTACAATATTAATTCTTCCAATCTATGAGCATGGGAGATCTTTCCACCTTCTGGTGTCTTCTTCAATCTCTTTCTTTAGTGTTTTAAAGTTTTTATTATAGAAATCTTTCACTTCCTTGGTTAGGTTAATTCCTAGGTATTTTATTTGTTTTGAAGATATTATGAATGAGATTGTTTTTCTTATTTCTTTCTCCACCTGGTTATTATTGGTATAAAGAAAAGCTACTGATTTTTGTATGTTAATTTTGTATCCTACTTCTTTGTCAAAAGTGTTTTTTGGCTCTAAGAGTTTTCTCATGAAGTCTTTTGGATCTTTTAATTATAAGATCATGTCATGTGCAAACAGGGATAATTTGACTTCTTCCTTCCCTATTTGGATCCCATTTATTTCTTGCTCTTGTCCTATTGCTGTGGGTAATAGTTCAATTACTACATTGTTGAACAGAGTGGAGACAGTCTACACCCTTGTCTTCTTCTTGATTTTAGGGGAAATGCTTTCAGGTTTTCCCCATTTAATATGATGTTGGCAGTGGGTTTTTCATATATTGCCTTATTGTCTTGAGGTATGGTACTTCAATTCCTAGTTTCTTCAAGGCTTTTATCAGAAAAGGATGTTGGACTTTGTCAAAGGCCTTTTCTGCATCTATGATAGGATCATGTGGTTTCTGTTTCTGAGTCTATTTATAAGTTTTATTATGTTTATTGTCTTGCATATATTCAATCAGCCTTATATCACTGGGATGAAATCAACTTGATAATGTATGATGTTTTTAATATGTTGCTAAAGTCAATTTGAAAGTATTTTATTAAGGATTTTTACATCTAAGTTCATTAGAGATATTGGTCTATAGTTTTCCTTTTTTGATACATCTTCCTCTGGTTTTGCTATGAGGGTAATACTGGCTTCATAGAATGAAGGTGGTAGCATTCCTTTTATTTGTATTTTGTAAAATAATTTGAGAAGCATTGGTGTTAATTCTTCTTTAAAGATTTTGTAAAATTCAGCCATAAATCCATCTGGTTCTGTACTTTTCTTTGTTGGGAGATTATTACTACTTTGATCTCACTTCTCATTATAGGTCTATTTAAGTTGTTTATATCCTCAACTTAATTTGGCAGGTCATTTGTGTCTAGGAATTTATCCAACTTATCTAAGTTTTCAAGTGTTTTTGGAATATAATTCTTCAAAATATTCCTTAATGATTCTCTGGATTTCATTGGAATCTGCAGCAGTATTCCCTTTTTCATCTCTAATTTTTTTATTTGAGTCTTCTCTCTTTCTTTTGGTTAGTTTTGCTAAGAGTTTGTCAATCTTGTTTTTCTTTTCAAAGTACCAGCTCTTTGTTTCATCAATTCTTTTTATTGTTTTTTAGTTTCCATTTCATTGATTTTTGCTCTCATCTTCATATTTCTTTCCATCTACTGGCTTGGGGTTTTATTCGTTCTTTTTTTTTTTAAGAACTTGAGGTGCATCATTACATTATTTGATGCTGATGGGAGAAGACAGGAGGGGGAGGAGGGACAAGAAGGAGTGAGGAATGAGAGAGAGATCAACCTCAGAGTAAACAGCACAACTTTAATAGTTAGGGAAATAATTATAATAATACAAACAATACCAAAGGATGGCAATAATGCAAATGGGCTAGATTATTCATGTAATACTGCTGACAATGTGAAAAGATAGATCACTATAGAAAAAAGTTTGGACTTAAATCATAATTTGGATGCAAGGGTATATAGAAAAATATTCCCACAAAAAGACATGCAAGTAGAAGGGAGGCCATTGGAGGGTGGATGGGAGGGGGAGGAGGGGCACAAGAGGGTAAGGGGGAAGTTATCTGTGCAATGTACAGTGAAACACATAAAAGGAAATGTCACAATGAAATACATGTCAGAATGAAACACATTAAGTTGTATATTAAAATTTTCCAATAAAAAAAGAAAAAAAATTTAATGGGAAAAATATTTTAATGGAAAATAAATAAATTTAAAAAGACATGGGAAAGAAGTTATTTGAGATTGCTCTGATTTTTTAATGTAGGCATTCATTGTTATAAGTTTCCCTCTTACGACTGCCTCTGTTGTATCCCTTTCATTTTCATTCGATTCTAGGAATTTTTAAATTTTCTCTCTGATATCTTCAACTACTCACTGGTCATTTAAGAGTGTATTGTTCATTTTCCAGATATTTGTATAGTATCTATAATTTCTCTTGATGTTCTAGTTTTGTTCCATTATGAGATGACACATGAAATTATTTTGATTTTTCTGTAATTGTTAAGACTTGATTTATGGCCTAAATTTGATTTTTAGGCTGCACAGAAGAATGTATATTCTGTAGCTTTTGGGTGGAATACTCTGTATATGTCTATTATATCCTTTTGATGTATTGTGGTGTTTAATTCTGAAGTTTTTATTGATTTTTTGTCTGGATGGTCTATCTGTTGATGAGAGTGGGGTATTAAAGTCATCCACTATCATTATATCTGGACCTATCTGTCCCTTTAAGCCCAGTAGTGTTTTGTTAATGAAGTTGGATACACTGATGTTTGGTGCATATATATTTAAATTGTTATACATTTCTGGTGAATATTTCCCTTTATTAATATGTTGTTGTTATTGTTAGGTGCCATGAGTTGGTATCCCAATTATAGTGACCCTACGTACAACAGGCCAAACACTTTGTCAGTGCTTCTCTGCCATTCATAGGGTTTTCAATGGTGGACTAGCTTTTGGGAGCAGGTTGCCAGGTCCTTCTTCCAAGCCTACAGTATCTGGCATTCCCAGGCATTCTCCTGTCCAAGTACTAACCAGTCCCGGTCCTGCTTAGCTTCTGACATCTGACGGGATCAAATGCCACAGTGCTATGGCTGCAGGCCTTATTAATATATGTTGTTGTTGTTAGGTGCCGTTGAGTCAGTACTGACTCACAGCAACCCTCATAGGGTTTTCAATGGCTGATTGGTTCTCGGGATTGCATTGGGAGTAGATTGCCAGGTCCTTCTCCCATTTTTGCAGTGATGGGAAATGAACTCGGGACCTCAGAGACTGCAGCACAACACTCTACCAACTGAGCTAAATCCCAGCCCTATTAATATATAGTGACCTTCCTTCTTGCTTTGGACTAGTTTTAACTTGAAGTCTACCTTGTTTGATATAAAGATAGCTGCTATCCCCTATTTTAGCTTCCAGTTCCTTGGTATATCATTCTATCCTCTCACTTCCAGTTGGTGGGTATCCTATTCATTCTTTTTACTGTCTTTTATTTGTATTCTGGGTTTGTTGGTTGTGTGAGTTACACATGAATAATTCTTTCATAGTTCTCTTTAGTTTGTCTGTTCTTCCCATGGAATTTATTCTTTCCATTGCTCTCGTAGTGAAGACTTTCTTGCTCTTGTGTGTGTAGGATCCCTTTAAATATCTTCTGCAGTCTGGTCATGTATTGCTTTAGTGCATACTTTTTATGGAATGTCTTTATTTTTCCATTTTAAGTAACAACTTTGCTGGATATAATTATCTTGGTTGGCGATTATTTATTTTCAGGGCTTGCAATGTACCTTTCCCTCCTTTCCTAGAATTTAGGGATTGTGCTGACATGTCTGATGTAATTCTGAGGGTTTTTCTTTGTAAGTGAGTATGTGTCTTCTTCTTAGAGCTTCTAATATTTTTTCTTTGTTCTGTAATCTTGGCATTTTAGTTATTATGAATCATGGGAATATTGCTTTCAGGTCATGTCTGTTTGGTGATCTAAATGCCTCTTGTGGTTGGATGTCCATTTCTTTCCCCAGATCTGGGAATTTTTCTGCTATAATTTTACTAAGGTTTTCTATGCCTTTAGTTTTTGTCTCAGTTCCTCCTTCTACCCCACGGATTCTTAGATTTGTTCTCCTGATGATGCCACAAAGTTCTTGAAAATTGTTGTTATTTCCTTTTTTTCCTTTATTGATATCTCAATGAAGTATTTCCTCAGCCTTTTCTTCCATCCCTGATATTCTATCTTCTGCTTCATCTAGCCTTCTGGTGATGGTTTCCACTTTGTTTTTTATTTGGTTTATTTAGTTCTTCATTTCCAGCATTTCTGTTTGTTTTTTTTTCAAAGTCTCAATTTCCTTGCTGAATTTCTCATCCATTTTGCTGATTTTGTCTTCTATATTGTTGACCTGCTGACCTATATCCTGTATTGATTTTCTTACTTAGTTCATTTGCTTGTTTCTGTCCTCTCTGAGGTCATTGATCATTTTTACAAGTAAGCTTTTAAACTTTTTGTCTGACATTTCCACTGTTTCCATCTTTTGATTCAGTGGTGAAGGTATCATGGTCTCTTGGAGAGATGTGTTGCCTTGTTTTGTCATGTATCTTATGTTTCTGATTTGTGATTTATGCACTTGTAGGGGTGTATGTCACTTCTTGTTTTATTTGGGGTTCTTCTTACTCAGTGTTTTTTCTTGAGATCATACTTTTCAGTGCTAGTTCCAGAGAGTAAGACAAACCATTATAACAGTTACAGTACCTAACCAAACCACACATAGAAATATGTTTAAAATCATTTAATGCCAACTACTATACTACCAATGCCCATATAAAAAAGAATGGCAATAATTATATTAAGTAATATATGAGGTTACAAAATAATTTGGTTGAAGGTATAAATACTATTTGCCTGAAGCGTGAAGCGGGGAATAGAAAAAAGGGGAACAGGAGGATGCTTCAAGGATGAAGTAAAAGAAAGGAAAAAGACAGTCAAGGAAGGAAATGCATGTTACAAGGATGGAGGGAAAGGAGCTAAAGATAAAAAGAAATGATTTCACAATAAAGAAATGACATATAAACAGAATTAGGTAAACATAAATGTACCAATAAGTAGTGAGCCTAAAAGATTTAAAGTGTAGTAAATAGAAAAAGAGGGATATAGTAAAAGGCAAGGAGGCTGAAAAAGATAGAAAAAACTAAAGAAGAAAAAAACATAGAGATTACATTGGAAAAAAGGGAATTGAGGATATGAAAATTAACAAAAGATGGGAAATATACGTGTGTGTGTGTGTGTGTGTGTGTGTGGAGAGAGAGAGAGAGAGAGAGAGAGAGAGAGAGACCCCAAATTGCTCCCCTAAAACTCCAGTGTCTCTGGGAGCTGAGGTAGGAAGATCTTGAACCCCAGGACAGAGGCAGTCTGTCTCCAATCTTGTCTCCAATCAAAAATAAGAAAAAGGCTGGGGATACTACATCATAGCACTACAATTACTACCATACAGCAGGAAGGAAAAAATATTTTTAAAAAATCCCAAACAGATTTAAAAAAAAATAAAGGAAAAAGAATTTTTTTTTAAGGATCTTCTTTCTGTAGCCTCTAATGCTAGAGTCTGTTAAGTGGAGGTGGTGGCCAGTTAAGGATGGAGTCATCTTTTTATCTGACCATGGCTCAGAGTTGACAGTCTCCATAGCTCCCCCAAAGAGATGGAATTGTCTCCTCTCCCCAGCCTGTGGGGCTTGCTTCAGAGCAACTTTCCCAAGTTTCTTGTTGGCTGAAACTCTCAGTGTGCCAACATCCAATCTTTCTGATAATTGCAACTGCTGCCTGCAAGTGTGTAGCATCCTGGGGCTGTGGCAGATCACCCATGGGCTCTTGAAGGGTGATAATTCTTTGTTTTCAGGCCCCCAGCTAGTTTAATCTCACACAATATGTTTCCTTTCAAGATGGCTCCAGTTAAAAGCTCTCCAAGGCATGCAGTCTAGGAAAAGGAGTCATATCCAATATTGAACCCCTCAGATGGAGAGAACCACTATTTCAGCAAGTCCCTGGAAGAGTTTAAGGCTTTCAAGGACTGTGGGCCTATCCTGTGGGATTGTAAATCTGAGGGCCAGGAATGTCTGGCTTACCTCTTCAGATGAAGGCTTCATTTCCCCACACATGCACACTGGAAGCTGGGGCTGGGGATGTGTCCTCATCAGTCATTCTTGCTGTTCAGCTCTGTTCTGCTATCTGACACCAAACAACAATCTCCTTTGTGGCTTCTGTGCTTCTCCAGATCTTTCTATGGAAAAGACTCTGTTCCTTCTTATTCTAACTCCTTTATTTTACCACATCACATGATCCACCACCTTAAACTGGAAGTCTGACTTTATGTACATCTTATATATACATTGGAGATAGAGAAAAATGAGTAAATCTCCATGAGATAGATTTGAATTCAGCCTTAAACAGCATTTTTACTGAAAGAATGAGATAAGGATATATTGGGGGGATGGTAGTAGCTATTATGGGAAAAGCACAACAAAGGAGAGTAAGGGTTATTATAGATATAAATCAGTGTTTTTTCAACTGGTACGTCACTAGTGATTTAGAGTTATCCTTCTCTTTCTAATACCAAGAAAAAGACATTGTTGCAAATGGAGATTCCTTCAATGATATAATTTCCCCTTACAAAATGCTAACTTCTCTTTTCAGAGCTTCTTCTGCAGCTATTGTTTTTTAATATCTTGGCCTCCTGCAGTACACACACACACACACACACACACACACACACACACACAGAGTGCAAATCATATTCTCTTGTGGCAACAATTGAAGTTGGAGTTGATAAAATAAGTTTTTAGAAGTATGTATAGGAAAGATTATAAAACCTCTTAAAGAGCTCAGTAATCAAATCATAATGCAAATTTAAAAATATATAGAACCAAATGATAATGAAAAACTATCAGATCAAATCTCCAAATTTTCAATGAAAGCAGACCTGTTGGGAAAAATTTTAACCGTAAAGTACATAACAAAGCGGAAATTATGACCCCTGCATGGGGCTGCATGTCCCAGAACACTTAGGAGACTGAGGCAGAAGGATCACAAGTTCAAGGTCTGACTGTGCTACATAGATGGGTGGGTGGAGAAAAACAAGAAGAAATTATGAAAACTAACAAATGAAGTACTACTATTAGAACTTAGTAAAATGATATTCAAATTAAAAAGAAAGAAAACAGGAGAGAAATGCTATAGTTAAAGGCAGATGTTTGTCTGTTTTTGATTGAAAAATAAAGAGACAATGGATGGCTAACAAAGCCAAAACTTGGTTCTTTGAAAACAAAAACCTTAGGCTACATTGTCCTAAACCACAAAAGATTGCTAAACAGGGATTTTCTCAAGTGGAGTTTGAGTTCCTGTGCTCAGGGTTCATGCTATACTAGGTGCCCACGGCAGCCATAACACTGGGCATGCCCTAGTTTAAACAAACCTAGAAAGAACACACACCTGCTCTCTTCTCTCCGCCTTCTCTTCTTGGTTGGCCATGTGCATGCCTCCCCCTTCTCTCTGGGTGCCCCTTCTCTCAGTTCTGCCATCTTCTGTCTATACAAGGTACTCTTCCTTCCACAAAGCTTACTTAAGTCTTCTGCTCTCTCTAATCTTTCCTTCACCTACAGAATGTTGTAATTTTAGGCCAAAACACCCAAGGAACCAAACATCCTCCAAGTTCTTTTCCAGGTTTATCTCAACTTTTCCAGGTGCCTGAGTTTTCCCTGGCAGTTATTTCTTAAAGGCAAACTGTCTTTCACCATAAACTTTGCCTATATTCTTTACTGTAATTTGTTTCACATCTAAGTTCTTTTAAACAGTGAACACAAATACTGACGTTGTCACTGCAGTTCACCAGTAATGCTGATAACACCCCGATCTGTGTCCCCAGTGACATTTAGTTCTACAAATATTTTTAAACTAAAGCAGTAGCTTGAATTTTTCCCGTAAATACTAGGCAGTTTTCATAGGCCAATGCTACCAAATTTCCAGGAAATCATTATTTCAATTTTCTGTATACTTTTCAAAAAAAAATAAACATTTTCTCATTAACTTAATGAATCCAGGTAATCTTGAAATAAAATTGAAGAAATACTTTATAATTAAGAAAAAGTGCACATCAATCTTTCATGTAAACCTAATACAGCTGGGCATCCTGGTGCATACTTATATTCCCAGAACCCAGGAGCCTGAGGCAGTAAGTTAGATATGGGTTTGGGACAGCCTAGTTTACATAGTTCCAAGCATGGACTACAAAGTTTGATACTGCCTTAAAATACAACAACAAACAAAAACAAGCACAAAATTGCAAACAAAATACTGGCAAATCCAGATATATATTAAAAAATAATATAGCATAACCCAGTCAGATTTATTATAGGAATTTAAGAATTGTTTAATATTTTAATATAAGTCCATTCCCCAGATTAAGAGAACATGGGAAAGATCATATAGTTATTTC